>JAVTVY010009410.1:0-48255 GCA_036873755.1 Hanleya hanleyi
CATGGACAGCATAGTCGATGGCAATCCTGGGTACCTCACACGCAAAAGAATGACATTCGAAAGCAAGTCCATCGCTATGATGGGACGACTGCACGCCGATCTGTTCATGCAAGACCGCTACATGATGAATGGTGTATCCATCAAGATCAAGTTGATCCGGTCCCTACCCCAGTTCGCCTTAATGGCCGGTGGCGCGGGAGATATCCATTACAAGATCGTCATTGAAGATGCAGCCCTGTTTGTCCGTACCGTAGATTTGCAACAGGGGGTGTTGGTGAGTCACATGGAAGCCTTAGCGAAAAAACCAGCCCTGTACCCCATCCGACGCGTACAGACCAAGGTGTTCTCTGTGCCAACAGGTTCGATGATGGCCAATCGTGAAAATTTATTTCTAGGGGATCTACCTAAACGTCTTACCCTGGCGTGTGTGACCAACTCCGCATTCAATGGAAATTGGGCTGAGAATCCGTTCAAATTTGAACATTTCAACATTAACTTTGTGGCACTGCACGTGGCCGGCCATCAAATCCCAGCCCGACCCTTACAACCGAACTTTACTAGCGGAGACTATGTGCGCACCTACGTGAACCTGTTTACAGCCACAGGACAAAACAACCAGGACGAAGGCAATACCATCAGTCGAGAAGACTTTAGCCGCGGGTACACATTGTTCGCCTTTGACCTCACCCCCACCTTGGAAAACGATCATCAACTGGCTTTTCTGAAGAAAGGAAACCTACGGTTGGAACTGCGTTTCGCCGTCCCTCTACCCAGCACCATTAATGTGATTTGCTACGCCGAGTTTGACAACGTCATCAGTGTGGATCGGCAAAGAAACGTGCTGTGTGATTACGCCAGCTAAGATGGATACAGAGCAGCTGATGCGCATACTCCAGCGAGATGCGAAGATCCCCTTTCGAGGTGTGTTTCCACGCAATGTGTTTCCCACCCACTCCACTACCCCAGCAGCCTACATCCTGAATACAGACACCAGGAGTCGACCCGGTGAACATTGGGTAGCTGTGTACGTGGACACCCAAGGCCAAGGCGAATACTTTGATTCCTACGGACTTGCACCCCTCCATGCCGATTTAGTGAAATTCATGGACCTCTCTACTACAGAGTGGCGTTGGAATACGCAAACATTACAAGGACCCTTGAGTAGTGTGTGCGGACAGTACTGTGTGTTTTATCTCACTCACCGGAGTAGAGGACATTCTATGCAAACCATCATAAATAAATTTGATGATTATTGTCAAGCCGAAGACCGTGATGTCCTGGTCTATGACTGGACGGCCTCTCGGTTTAATGTGCATGCTCCATTTCTCTGGTTAACTTAAATGCACTGCGCGCGCAGTACTTTTGTTTTTTTATAACCTTGTTGTTCTCACCTTTTTTTCATTGATGTTGAATAAATTCATGAAGAAAAAACACAAAAAATCATGGTTTGACTTTCTCTTTTTTATGTAAGTCAAGAAGAAGGATATATATACAAATAGAATACAGGTGGTATGTATACATAGACAATAGTAGTTGTAGTAGTGGTATGTATATACAAGGGAGTACAAAAAATTCTGTCAAGAGTAGGATTCGAACCTACGCCAGCATTCGCTGACCAGCACTTACGCACCGGCGCCTTAGACCACTCGGCCATCCTGACTTTTACAGTTTTTAATAAGTCAACAAGCAGGAGTTACTTACACACTATACAAAATAGAATACAGGTGGGTATGTACACATAGAGAATAGTAGTAGTAGTATGTATATACAAAGGGTACGAAAAAAATTCTGTTAACAGTTAGTGTTCAAATCACAAGTCCAGGTAAGTAGTGCTCACACCATCGGCCAGAACTTTCCGTTTCGGATAAAAGAAAGTAAAAGCATCTCGTTGCTGGATGTACGTTCGCATCTGATGGTCCACCACGCGAAATCCTCGGTTAGTGCCACTGGCACTGGCCTGGCTTTGCAGCACGTTCAAGTACAAGGCTTTGTCGATGTTGGGATCGCGCCGGTTCACTCCTTTGCAGCTAAACTTATTTTCGTCTCCCCCGTAACAGTAACACGTCTTGGAGGAGAGCGCAATCATAGCATCACCACTCCACTCCAGCTTGAAGAGCCCGGGCGTACGCTTATCATACTGATAATGGTCACGTCGCGGTAACCACTGGTCCCGTTCCATCTCATACTGGTGCCGTAACTCGGGTTTCACCAGGGACTCCCAATCGGCATTAGAGACGGCCATGTAGGCCGAGTCCGTATCCATTTCCATGAGTTGCCAGTCTGATGCATTAAAATAGACACCCATAAAGTCATATAGAAACTGCAGCATGCGCAGCTTGGCCACCTGGTATACCATACATCCAATCTGCAGGGGTAAGTTGTAACGGATAGTCTTCTTGGCTAAAGTGATTTCATACGTGTCGTCATCGATCACCTCCACCGACCGAAAGAGAAGAGAATTCACTTTTTTGCGGGCTTGGGTAGTATTACAAATGTTCACGTTCACGTGCTTATCCTGGTTGGTGACCGTTTTGCCATAATAGCCATTGCCCGTCAATTTCCACGACTCACCGATGATGGCCTTACTGGGGTCTTGGTCGCCTTGACGACGGGCACACGTCACAAGGTCGGCATTCGCCGCAAAACAGGCGTGAGGTACGTACTGTATGACTTGGTATATTTTCGTAATCTCCAGACCGTGGCTCATGTACCACTGCAGCAGCGGAGTGCCCAGCAAGATTTTCTCTGCCCACATACTACCAATTAACATGCGTCTAGGTTGGGGTAAACACTCGTGTTGATCTGCGTAGGCCCCCATGGTGTCCCCAATATCATCTCGACCCACCAGCGTGTTCTTAAAGATGGGTGGGCACTGGGCGAAGAGAGGTTTGAGAGTGTCGCGAACATGCAAATCACATTCGACAAAGCCGTACAGGTCCCCCGAACGAATGGCGTCGAACATCTGGGGTAGACTCAGCAGTCGGCGACGACTCAACGGATACTCACGCTCTTTTAAGAAACGCCGTAAATGAGGCAGGGCCTGGCACATGGTGTGAAATTCACACTCCCACATTTCAATCAGATGGTAACCTCTCTCTTTCACATAATCCGCGTTCTCCACCACTTCTTTCCGTAATTGGGCTCAGTCCACAGTTGCGGATTTTTGGTCCCCCTCAAATTCTTTGAAATTAAAATTCCACCAGGTTTGACCCCATGAGAATTTTTGTTGGCTTTTTGTTTATTGATATTTGTGATATCATTCAGTTGACTGGTTGATTTGCTTCAAATCAGTACATGGTATTTTGCCAGTAGGATTGGCCCATGCCTCACTATGCAGATGGAAGTGTGAAAGTGTGGCTGTGAATTGGGGCCATTTTCAGCTTACGAGCACATGGCATACTTTACGGTGTAAAATCGAGCTTGAAAACCGCGTGGTCGACACCCTATTTTCTTTGCCAATTTTTGTTGGTCCTTGGACTGGGCACACTGTCGGTGAGTTTCAGGACAATTGAATAACAAGTTTTTTCTTTGGTGGAGGGGGAATATTACCCATTTTGGACCAATTTTAGAGGATTTTCCTGAAGTTTGAAGCAAGTTCAGTATGGGTTATGGGGACCCTGATTTTCGTCAACAAGGCTTACATCTGTCTCGGCTTTATGTCAAGAGCCTACTCTTTCAGAAAATATATAGTTCTATGGGGGTTCTCTAATAACACGGTTGCTGTTTAGCATAAAATGAACCTGCCTACTGTTTAATTTCAGATGCCATGGCCCTTCTGTAGACTGCACCCTATATGACAGAACAGGCACTTTCTCAGGTAACATTAAATTTGCATATCTGATAAAAAATTTCCATCCAGAACTAATATTGTTTACTATCAAGTTGAACACAATTCAAACCAATGCTATTCACACCCAACACAGGACTGAAATTATTAAAGCAGCACAGGGGCTTGGGCTAGAAAGGGGGGAGGGTAACTCTTAGCATGGCCAGGAAATATCTGTTAAAAGGTGTGTAGAATTGCCAACATCCATGTTGGTGTTTTATCGGGGGGAGGGAGGGGGTTCAATTGTCCCAGGAATTTTTCAAAAGTTTTAGTGTCACAGAATAATTCCTCTGGGACCATTAAAACAGCCCTACCCCCCCCCCCCCCCATAAAACCAGCATTGGAGTTGGCAATACTATACTATACACAATGTAACAGATATTCCCCTGTCATGCTAAGAGTTATCCACCCCTCCCCCCCCTTCTAGCCCAAGCCCCTGTGCTGGTTTCATAATTCCAGTCCTGTGTTGGGTGTGAATATCATTGTTTTGAATTGTGTTCAACATAATTGTAAACAATATTAGTACTGAATGCAAAATTTTCAGTCAGATATATTCAAATTTGACATAGCGGTCTAGCCTGACAAAATGGCGTCGCAAAAACTGTCAAAATATGAATGGGGTAGGGGGAAAGGTATCGCTCTGTTTTATCTTAATATGACTTTCAACCATTGAGTGTCATATATCATTATACTTGTACAGACCCATAGATTGAAAGGAGTAGATAAAAAAAAATCCACAAAAAGTACCCTTCACTTAAAGGGCTCAGTCCACAGTTGCGGATTTTTGGTCCCCCTCAAATTCTTTGAAATTAAAATTCCACCAGGTTTGACCCCATGAGAATTTTTGTTGGCTTTTTGTTTATTGATATTTGTGATATCATTCAGTTGACTAGTTGATTTGCTTCAAATCAGTACATGGTATTTTGCCAGTAGGATTGGCCCATGCCTCACTATGCAGATGGAAGTGTGAAAGTGTGGCTGTGAATTGGGGCCATTTTCAGCTTACGAGCACATGGCATACTTTACGGTGTAAAATCGAGCTTGAAAACCGCGTGGTCGACACCCTATTTTCTTTGCCAATTTTTGTTGGTCCTTGGACTGGGCACACTGTCGGTGAGTTTCAGGACAATCGATTGTCAAGTTTTTTCTTTGGTGGAGGGGGAATATTACCCATTTTGGACCAATTTTAGAGGATTTTCCTGAAGTTTGAAGCAAGTTCAGTATGGGTTATGGGGACCCTGATTTTCGTCAACAAGGCTTACATCTGTCTCGGCTTTATGTCAAGAGCCTACTCTTTCAGAAAATATATAGTTCTATGGGGGTTCTCTAATAACACGGTTGCTGTTTAGCATAAAATGAACCTGCCTACTGTTTAATTTCAGATGCCATGGCCCTTCTGTAGACTGCACCCAATTCCTCACCTGTTTTCCCACGTCGGTCGTTGAAACGCCCAGCACTAAAATGGCATCCGTGGCCGTGCCAATAGCAACCGTAAAATTGGAATACAGTGGGTGTGTTATCCACCAGGGCAAACCCATCGACGGGGAGTCGACGATCGCCTATACGCTTCTCTGTGGCGTTGGTCTGGTGTCGTATAGTAATTCCCCGTCGATAGGCTTCCCAATCTATCCACTGGTCAGCCAGAAGCTTGTAAGAAGCGCGTTGCGGTGTAAAATGCCGCCCTTCGGCCAACCAACGTGTATAATGTCCACTGGGCATAGGCTGGGCCAGCGACCACAGGTACAACGCATTAGCATCGAAACCGATAATCTTAGCACAAGGTTTTCCACCGGGCAGAGTAGTGACGTCCTTCTCGTGATAACGGTGGAATATAAGACTCGGACCACCCACAATGTTCTCCTTTAAACACTCATGCATGTCCGCATCTTTCTGCTGTATCAACGAAAAGTACGTAGGACACGCTTGAAAAAGATGGCGAAGCGCCACACCCGGTAAACTCAAACACTCCTTGAAGATGTCCACATGCATCTCACGACGAAACAGTTGAACCATTTTCTCAGCCGCTTCCAGGAAAGGAACCACATCCAGGTTATTATACCATATGAGGAAATCTCGCATTGTCTCCATGTGTTGGTCGTTCCATACCTGCTCTAGTTCACGGTACGCGTCTTGCGGACATTCCACTTGCTTCAAATCGTCAAAGAAGGCATCCCGCGGTGGCAACTGTGTTTCCGCCAAACGATCGAGCGTCGATATATACGTGTAAGGGAACCGGCCTTTCGTTTGTGCACAGTCATACGCCTTCACCCACTGATCATAACTATAATTAGGCGCTAGGTAGTTGCGTACATCCAGGAAATGGAGTGATGTGGTAGTCAGGGCCATATGATTATTGATCTTCTTGATGACCGACTTGATGGTATTCGCCTGGGCCAAGTAAGGGTAAAGAAATTCCTTCACCATGTTCAAATCATAGCGCCCCGAGTTGAAGCCCAGCACCGGTAACTGGCCTAGGTATTGTAAGAAGCGCACTTTCAATTTCTCCGCATACGGTTTGGGTAAAGGCACATCCTGCATTTGCATGGGCTCCGACCCCGACTCCGACTCCGACTCCGACTCTTCATCATCACTAAACGCTACACCCGGTATAGGAATACGATCGTCCAGTTGGTCCAGTATGTCCTGGAACTTGCACACCAACAATTCCGTACTGGCCGCACTGACTTCCTCTAAATACCCCATCATGCGGGAGATTAACTCATGGGCATCCCCGGTAGACACGAAACAGATGGGTACAGCGTCATAGCCAGGTACGTTGCTGGAAATGCTCACACTGAGGGGAATATGGCGCTGCGTCCACTGTGTTTTCGCGGAAAACAAGTCCATGGGCTCCAACAAGGCCTCAAAATCATAACACGCCCGGTAGGGGAAATAACGGTCCGCCTCCGGTATGATGAGACCCTCATCGGCCAGTTCCTCGAAAATAGTAGGCGTATTATGATACACACCACCAGGATATACTCGCTTCACAGCGTTCGTACAAATCTTCTCGTGTCGATGTAAGTGGGAGGTACGGTGAAACACCCGATGGCATTGGGCGCAACTGTAAGACTCAGCGTACTGGCTCATATTGTATATCAACGAAAAATGACTCACACCATTGTAGTCGAACACATTCACTTTCATGGTAGAAGCGTACCGTTCTGTAGAACGACAAACCAATTCAGCCACCAATATATCGTCCTCCTGTTGTAATCTATATACAAAGATATTGATGTTGAACAGAGTTTCCACGTCATCCAAATTCTTGAAAGGAACGCCATGGAAGTGCCGCTCATCCATGTCTTGCTGCTCTAAGTACTGTTCCCAATAGTGATTGGCCACTTTGTCACAAATGTTGGGGTCACACCCGTCCACATGTACGGCCAAACACCGAAACAAACATTTCCGATCTTTGTAGGGGCCATTCTTCCCGCTGGTTAATGCATACAGTCCGCGTCGACGAAGCAGCCAAGGAGGAAGTAGTACAGGAGCACCGATAGGATGATCTCTCATTTTCGTGACGAAAAATGTGACGTTGGTCACCATTTCCACAAGCCATTGGGTATTGGGGCGTTGCAATCGGGCCCATTCCAATGGATCTAACGTAGTCAATTGTTCGAGCAGTGGCTCCAGGGAATTCCATTCCGTCACCGTGAACGGCTGGTCAAACACATAGGTATTATTACTGGGATAATAATACCGCAGCTGGTCCGTCTCCTTGTGCCGTAAAATATACCCAAATGTCATATTCAACTTGAACGCTGTGACCTGGTCTCTGAATATGCTCTCAGCGTAAGTAGACAAATAGGTGAGGTCTTCCAGTCGAAAGTTATACAAATCCAATAGACGACGGTCACGGTGAAAACAATGACGTATGGTAGCCCAGTGTCGTTGATAAAGCTCCCTCACACGCTCGTCTTCAGGCAAAACTTCTACAGGAGGAACTGCTGGGTCAAAGGGAAAATCTTCTCCACGTGTCATGCTTCCAAACACACGGGTCAGGCTGGTTAGAGGTGAGACAGGAGCAGGCTGGCAGGTTACAAGTCAGGCAGGATGGCTGGTTAGAGGTCAGGCAGGAGCTGGAGCTGGACAGGCAGGAGCTGGAACTGGTCAGGCAGGCAAATCAGGTCAGCTTCCAAACACACGGGTCAGGCTGGTTAGAGGTGAGACAGGAGCAGGCTGGCAGGTTACAAGTCAGGCAGGATGGCTGGTTAGAGGTCAGGCAGGAGCTGGAGCTGGACAGGCAGGAGCTGGAACTGGTCAGGCAGGCAAATCAGGTCAGTGAAAAAACTCCCCAAAGTAGTCCAATGATTATAATCCATTCACTAAAAATCACCTCATTTTATACCTTTTTCAACCATTCCCGAACATTCCCGAACCACCCCCACCATCTTGCTTTACAACATGACCGACAGCCGACATCTTGCTTTACAACAGGGCCCACAGCCGCCATCTTGCTTTACAACAGGGCCCACCCTTCCCGAACACGCCCGAACAGGCCCGAACAGACCCGAACCACGCCGCCATCTTGCTTTACAACAGGGCCCACAGCCGACATCTTGCTTTACAACAGGGCCGACAACCCGAACACGCCCGAACATCCCCGAACCACCCCCGCCATCTTGCTTTACAACAGGGCCGACAGCCGCCATCTTGCTTTACAACAGGGCCCACAGCCGCCATCTTGCTTTACAACAGGGCCGACAACCCGAACACGCCCGAACATCCCCGAACATTCCCGAACCACACCGCCATCTTGCTTTACAACATGGACGACAGCCGCCATCTTGCTTTACAACAGGGAGTGGTCCTACTCAACAACCAGCCAATCAAAAGCCTCGTACCAGTCGGGAAAACTGTGACGTCATAGTTACATCCGGGGAAAATAAGGGTTTAGTTGCCCTAACACCACTACTTATGCGTCACGACACCAAAGACAACCAATCTTTTGCTCACCACACGCGGCACAACAGGATTCACGATTCAGTTAATGTACCACAGGATTCTGTTCTATGACCTACTATAAAACATCTGAAACAACCAGACGAACGGCCAACGACGGACAACATAGCAGCATTACCCGAGATGGAACGTTCATACGGTAGACAATCTACCACTTCAATTTCATTCATCAACACTACCTAAATGACGTCTGACAAATCACTTTAGTTTGGTTTCCCGTCAATATGAGTTGAGGAGCTTATGAAGCCATGGAGAGTGGTAGTGTTTGACTGAGCTCCGTTTTTGAGGTGGTGTAACTTGGTGTAATTTGTTCCACTGGGTGTTGAAGCCTGATGATGATTGTATGATAAAGTATCCAGGATTTGTACAGTGGATATATTTTGCTGAAACTCTTGTGCCATTTGTGTGGGAGAGCCTTTGTTACCGTGAAACCGACACGAATCACTGAGGACAAAATGGTGTCGCCAGGAAATTAGCCCGTGCCCATCAATATTACCATGGAAAGCAACTCTTCCAACACATGTGACGACTCAGATGCAACTAGAACTCTATTTTCTCAACCTGCATGTGTCTCTTCCACGTGATCGCAAACTATTAGGCGCAAAGCAAGTATACCTCTGTTCAATCCGACTTTGAAAAAAGTAAATTCTTTGCCTGATATTCCATTGCAAGTTTCTCAGCCCACATCTGCTGTGAATCTTGGAACGTTTATTGACGAGCGTATTCAATCAAGAATCGACGCAAGTATCTCCGACGCTATCAAATCAGCTATGGAGCCCCTGAGTAGTAATAGGGCCCTGATGGAAGTGGACCAATCAGAATTGAGAACGAAAGTGACGTCATCGTATGACGTAATTAGGGTGTGGTCGTGAGAAACCGGTAAAACCGGTTTAACCGGTCGTAAGAAACCGGTTTAAATCATTTAGGGCGTGGTTGTAAGAAACCGGTCAAACCGGTTTAACTGGTCGTAAGAAACCGGTTTAAATTATTTAGGGCGTGGTAAGAAACCGATCAAACTGGTTTAACTGGTCGTAAGAAACCGGTAAAACCGGTTTAACCGGTCGTAAGAAACCGGTTATACCGGTTTAACCGATCGTAAGAAACCGGTTTAAATTATTTAGGGCGTGGTTGTAAGAATCGGTTTAACTGGTCGTAAGAAACCGGTTTATGTTATGTAATTAGGGCGTGATTGTAAGAAACCGGTCAAACCGGTTTAACTGGTCGTAACAAACCGGTAAAATCGGTTTAACCGTTTGATTATGAAACAAATATGTCTGTTTTTTGGAATAGTTCAAAAGTTCATTTGAGCATCCAAACGTTTTCATGCCCATGAACATTCTCAACCGGAGACAGATGAAGCTAGTCAAACCACTGCTTCAACAGTTATGTAAATAAAATTTATTCGACCCATTGTAAATAAACTAGAATTATATGAAGTAAAGAAATACCCACTTCTACATCAGTATGATCTATAAAATCCCACCACTCTCAAACGCATTTTGTTATTGAACCATTAGTCGATTTTTCTATCTATGTAAAATCATCATTTTGTTATTTGTAATGATTTTGCTTTTTAACAAATTTATTGTGTTTTTCTCTGTATATAAATTATTATATGTATGTTATCCGAGTACAGTGCCCCGTGGCCTTGTGGCTGTGCACAATCCCCATAAAATTAAATAAAGCATTACACTATTACATTACATTATAAGAAACCGGTTTATATTATTTAAACCGGTTTATGTTACGTAATTTAGGCGTGGTTGTAAGAAACCGGTTAAACCGGTTTAACCGGTCGTAAGAAACCGGTAAAACCGGTTTAACCGTTCGTAAGAAACCGGTTTAAATTAAGTCGTAAGAAACCAGTCAAACCAGTTTAACCGGTCGTAAGAAACCGGTCAAACCGGTTTAACCGGTCGTAAGAAACCGGTTTGAATAGGGCGGTATGGTGTCTATTTTTAGCTGTTCTTTTGTTAACTACCAATAAAAACATCACGTGAACCTTTGACGGCTAATAGGATAAAATGAGAGCGTTTTAGGTCTCAGTTACCAATCACTCCTCTACAAGCTCACTTGTGTATGCGTAACACGCATGATAGATGAACATTATCGCAACGTATAGCAGTCGATCAAATGGAGAAGCCAACCAATTACAAAGCAGACAACCAATCGCTGAAGACTGACGAAAAGGTATCCGTTCCCTCCCGACCACAAAAAAGAGTTATCAGAAGATACCCACCCATAACCATGGAGCGGATAGACGATTTCCTCAGTGTGGGGTACAGTTCAACAAGGGGACAACCGTTGGATATGGGCTACCACCGCCGGCGATGTCTAACGTGTCTTGCAGGTGTACCCTTGGCCAGCTGCGATCTTTGCACACGGAGAGAGGAGATTTATCAGTGGGCTAAGTGAGAACATGCCACCAAAGGCCATTTTTCCTTGGATGGAAAAATATAGCCGCAATTATCTCGAAAGAGAGACTTCTAACATATGCACTGACGGATGGATGTACGAATGAGTAGAATCACGAAAAAGAGAGAGATCAGCATATTCACAAGTTTTCATATATGTTATTATCCCGCAAAAGCGCCCGCAAACGCCCGCAAGCGCCCGCAAAAGCGCCCGCAACGCCCACAAAAGCGCCCGCAACGCCCGCAAGTGCCCGTTTCAACGCCCTTCGATATCTGAGAAAAAGAGATCAGCACGTTCACAAGTTTTCATATATTTTGTTATCCCCAATGTTATGCGGTACCCAAGCTGGGGCCGCTATGGGTATGTTTATAATTCATAACGTTTGAGTGATATCAGTTTTAATCACGCTCTTGTCAGTGTTCGTGAATTCTTGAAGTTCATCTTCGTTCATCATCATCTTTTCGCTTTATTTCTTTATTTTAGCATACGACAGTGAGCTTCTTAAATCACCGTCAGTTTTTTCTTTCTGATCATTATTATTTGATGTACCAAGTCCTAATCAGACTCGCTATCTACCAATCCGGGAAAGTCCGTGGGCAACATGTCCTTGAAGAGCTGTTTCCGCATCTTGATGGCGTTTTTTAGGGCCTCTCTTGGAGGTAAACCCATATCCTCTTCTAAGTAGCTCTTTGTTTTCACGATGGCCCTGTGGTTACGATCACTTTTCATTTCAAGAGGAATCAAGGTATAGTTTTCATACAGAGCCATTGCAGATTTTATGATTCGTGGTTGCATGTTGATATAGGCCTTCTGTAAAGTCTCTTCATCCTGTCCATCTGCCTGGATAGCAGCGGCGTGTGCGTCAATAGCCTTGTCCACAATGCGACCCCAAAATGACGGCTCCCCTTCGTCCGTGTCTGAATCACCCACACTTTCGCTTTCCTCGGATGAGCTAGTGCTGTCCGCATCAGAGCATGAGTTTTCAGCACTGTCATCGCCAGATGATGAGCTCACAGTATCCGTATCATCGTGTAGACTCTCACTGTCTACATAAGAGACCTCGTCGGTGTCTTCATACCCATGAACATTCTCCCTATGTCTGATCATATCGTGGTACCTGGTGAACGATCGGTGACACTCTGAGCAAGAATAAGACATGTTGAACTGAGCGACAAAAATGAAGTGAGTTAGTCTTTCTAATAGGGTTGTATTTATGAATGATTGTCGCAGCGCCATCTATACACCGATAGGAACTCACGCTGTGTATGGATGGGTCCTATCCGATTGGTTAATAAGTCTTCACGGTGTAATGCTTTGACATATCTCTCTCCCTTCACGTAAGGCGCTAGCATCCCTCATCTCCACCAACGTCCGGTAGTAGCGGGCGTTTGCGCCCGCAAGCGCCCGCAAAAGCGCCCACAACGCCCGCAAGCGCCCGTTTCAACTCCCTTCGATATCTGAGAGAAAGAGAGATCAGCATATTCACAAGTTTTCATATATTTTATTATCCCGCAAAAGCGCCCGCAACGCCCGCAAGCGCCCGCAAAAGCGCCCGCAACGCCCGCAAAAGCGCCCGCAACGCCCGCAAGCGCCCGCAAAAGCGCCCGCAACGCCCGCAAAAGCGCCCGCAAGCGCCCGTTTCGACGCCTTTCGATATCTGAGAGAAAGAGAGAGATCAGTATATATTCACAAGTTTTCATATATTTTATTATCCCGCAAAAGCGCCCGCAATCGCCCGTTTCAACGCCCTTCGATATCTAATAAAAAGAAAGAGATCAACACATTCACAAGTTTTCATATATTTTATTATTCCGCGAAAACGCCCTCAAGCGCCCGTTTCAACGCCCTTCGATATCTAATAAAAAGAAAGAGATCAACACATTCATAAGTTTTCATATATTTTATTAGCCCCAATGGCCGTACATTGGGATAATAAAATATATGAAAACTTGTGAACGTGTTGATCTCTTTCTTTTTATTAGATATCGAAGGGCGTTGAAACGGGCGCTTGCGGGCGCTTTCGCGGGATAATAAAATATATGAAAACTTGTGAATATACTGATCTCTCTCTTTCTCTCAGATATCGAAAGGCGTCGAAACGGGCACTTGCGGGCGTTGCGGGCGCTTTTGCGGGCGTTGCGAACGCTTTCGCGGGCGTTGCGGGCACTTTTGCGGGCGCTTTTGCGGGCGCTTGCGGGCGTTGCGCGCGCTTTTGCGGGATAATATGAGTTATCCAGTGTCGGGGAGTAGGATACGGGAATTTATCCTGTTTTCTGGCGAAAATACCCCACGACCGCGAAGCGGGAGTGGGGTATTCGCCAGGAAACAGGATAAATTCCCGTATCCTACTCCCCAACACTGGATAACGAATTTATTTCTACGAGCAGCCTTTTAAACTCTGGAAAGAGACGTGGTAAACTGGGTCTAACACTTGCTAACCAAATACGAAAAAATTGAGAAGGAAAACGGCAGGAGACGCGTCAAATATTTTGAAATATTCGGAATCAGCATGGTATATTTGGTCATATTTCATAGAAATATGATAAGAAATCTTGACTTTTGCTCGAAATTATAAGTCAAAGACCGTACAGCGATAGAGTTTGATCGCTGACTCTTCGGCTGATCGGCTGAGCCCGAGTCGAGTCGGCGAAAAACACTCTGCACACTCGCTAACCAAAAACGTCTGAAAATGGTCTAATCTTGAATTAAACAGGGTGTATTAAGATGTGTACTATATGCTAACAGTATATTGATTCATATAACCTAGAATTATACACGTCAAATTCATGTGTGCTCGAGTATCAGCGGTAAACTCTCACAACATGCACATTGTTTACCGAGGTCGATCGTCGAAGACCAAGACTGGGTCAAGCGTCAGCCAGATTTCGTTACCGTAAGCTGTTCAAAATCATCAGTCTCTACTCACAGTCACAGTACACTATCTTTTCCAGGTTTTTTCCAGTAACTGTTGGACATTTTATCGGTCAGATTTACGGAGTTGATATCCGGCATATTCTTTATTTCCAGTTCTGTCAATGGCAGAACACTCCAGCAGCCATGTTTGTTTACACTGAACACAGTGGCTAGCCCCGCCTAGAGATCAGTCAGTGCAGTAGATTCAAGATTCAAGAATTTTATTGTACGAGACACTCCATGCTGAGCAGAATACAACGAACGGCAAAACATTGTCAACAGTTAAATTTTAAATTTGAACAATAAAGTATACATAACAAAGGATACATAAACCCTTTAGCTATATCGTGGTATTGGTACCGTATACAGAGTAGAGTAGGAGACGAATATTTATCCTCACTTCACGTGACCGCTCTCGGCCAATGAAGACACAGGATCTACTGGGAGTAGAAATAATAAAATATATGAAAACTTGTGAATATGCTGATCTCTCTCTTTCTCTCAGATATCGAAGGGCGTTGAAACGGGCGCTTGCGGGCGTTGCGGGCGCTTTTGCGGGCGTTGCGGGCGCTTTTGCGGGCGTTGCGGGCGCTTTTGCGGGCGCTTGCGGGCGCAAACGCCCGCTACTACCGGACGTTGGTGGAGATGAGGGATGCTAGCGCCTTACGTGAAGAAAGAGAGATATGTCAAAGCATTACACCGTGAAGACTTATTAACCAATCGGATAGGACCCATCCATGCACAGCGTGAGTTCCTATCGGTGTATAGATGGCGCTGCGACAATCATTCATAAATACAACCATATTAGAAAGACTAACTCACTTCATTTTTGTCGCTCATGTCTTATTCTTGCTCAGAGTGTCACCGATCGTTCACCAGGTACCACGATATGATCAGAAATAGGAAGAATGTTCATGGGTATGAAGACACCGACGAGGTCTCTGATGTAGACAGTGAGAGTCTACACGATGATACGGATACTGTGAGCTCATCATCTGGCGATGACAGCGCTGAAAACTCATGCTCTGATGCGGACAGCACTAGTTCATCCGAGGAAAGCGAAAGTGTGGGTGATTCAGACACGGACGAAGGGGAGCCGTCATTTTTGGGTCGCATTGTGGACAAGGCTATCGACGCACACGCCGCTGCAATCCAGGCAGATGGACAGGATGAAGAGACTTTACAGAAGGCCTATATCTACATGCAACCACGAATCATAAAATCTGCAATGGCTCTGTATGAAAACTATACCTTGATTCCTCTTGAAATGAAAAGTGATCGTAACCACAGGGCCATCGTGAAAACAAAGAGCTACTTAGAAGAGGATATGGGTTTACCTCCAAGAGAGGCCCTAAAAAACGCCATCAAGATGCGGAAACAGCTCTTCAAGGACATGTTGCCCACGGACTTTCCCGGATTGGTAGATAGCGAGTCTGATTAGGACTTGGTACATCGAATAATAATGATCAGAAAGAAAAAACTGACGATGATTTAAGAAGCTCACTGTCGTATGCTGAAATAAAGAAATAAAGCGAAAAGATGATGATGAACGAAGATGAACTTCAAGAATTCACGAACACTGACAAGAGCGTGATTAAAACTGATATCACTCAAACGTTATGAATTGTAAACATACCCATAGCGGCCCCAGCTTGGGTACGGCATAACATTGGGGATAATAAAATATATGAAAACTTGTGAACGTGTTGATCTCTTTTTCTCAGATATCGAAGGGCGTTGAAACGGGCACTTGCGGGCGTTGCGGGCGCTTTTGCGGGCGCTTGCGGGCGTTTGCGGGCGCCTGCGGGCGCTTTTGCGGGATAATAAAATATATGAAAACTTGTGAATATGCTGATCTCTCTCTTTTTCGTGATTCTACTCATTCGTACATCCATCCGTCAGTGCATTGTTAGAAGTATCTCTTTCGAGATAATTGCGGCTATATTTTTCCATCCAAGGAAAAATGGCCTTTGGTGGTATGTTCTCACTTAGCCCACTGATAAATCTCCTCTCTCCGTGTGCAAAGATCGCAGCTGGCCAAGGGTACACCTGCAAGACACGTTAGATATCGCCGGCGGTGGTAGCCCATATCCAATGGTTGTCCCCTTGTTGAACTGTACCCCACACTGAAGAAATCGTCTATCCGCTCCATGGTTATGGGTGGGTATCTTCTGATAACTCTTTTTTGTGGTCGGGAGGGAACGGATGCCTTTTCTTCAGTCTTCAGCGATTGGTTGTCTGCTTTGTAATTGGTTGGCTTCTCCATTTGATCGACTCTGCTATACGTTGTGATAATGTTCATCTATCACGCGTGTTACGTATACACAAGTGAGCTCGTAGAGGAGTGATTGGTAACTGAGACCTAAAACGCTCTCATTTTATCCTATTAGCCGTCAAAGGGTCACGTGATGTTTTTATTGGTAGTTAACAAAAGAACAGCTAAAAGTAGACACCATACCGCCCTATTCAAACCGGTTTCTTACGACCAGTTTAACCGGTTTCTTACGACCGGTCAAACCGGTTTCCTACGACCGGTTAAACCGGTTTGACCGGTTTCTTACGACCGGTTAAACCGGTTTGACTGGTTTCTTACGACTTAATTTAAACCGGTTTCTTACGAACGGTTAAACCGGTTTTACCGGTTTCCTACGAACGGTTAAACCGGTTTAACCGGTTTCTTACAACCACGCTTAAATTACGTAACATAAACCGGTTTAAATAATATAAACCGGTTTCTTATAATGTAATGTAATAGTGTAATGCTTTATTTAATTTTATGAGGATTGTGCACAGCCACAAGGCCACGGGGCACTCTCCTCGGATAACATACATATAATAATTTACATACAGAGAAAAACACAATAAATTTGTTAAAAAGCAAAATCATTACAAATAACAAAATGATGATTTTACATAGATAGAAAAATCGATTAATGGTTCAATAACAAAATGCGTTTGAGAGTGGTGGGATTTTATAGATCATACTGATGTAGAAGTGGGTATTTCTTTACTTCATATAATTCTAGCTTATTTACAATGGGTCGAATGAATTTTATTTACATAACTGTTGAAGCAGTGGTTTGACTAGCTTCATCTGTCTCCGGTTGAGAATGTTCATGGGCATGAAAACGTTTGGATGCTCAAATGAACTTTTGAACTATTCCAAAAAACAGACATATTTGTTTCATAATCAAACGGTTAAACCGGTTTTACCGGTTTGTTACGACCAGTTAAACCGGTTTGACCGGTTTCTTACAACCACGCCCTAATTACATAACATAAACCGGTTTCTTACGACCAGTTAAACCGGTTTGACCGGTTTCTTACAACCACGCCCTAAATAATTTAAACCGGTTTCTTACGATCGGTTAAACCGGTATAACCGATTTCTTACGACCGGTTAAACCGGTTTTACCGGTTTTATCGGTTTCTTACGACCAGTTAAACCGGTTTGACCGGTTTCTTACAACCACGCCTTAAATAGTTTAAACCGGTTTCTTACGACAGGTTAAACCGGTTTGACCGGTTTCTTACAACCACGCCCTAAATAATTTAAACCGGTTTCTTGCGACAGGTTAAACCGGTTTGACCGGTTTCTTACAACCACGCCCTAAATAATTTAATCCGGTTTCTTACGACAGCTTAAACCGGTTTGACCGGTTTCTTACGACCGGTTAAACCGGTTTTACCGGTTTCTTACGACCACACCCTAATTACGTCATACGATGACGTCACTTTCGTTCTCAATTCTGATTGGTCCACTTCCATCAGGGCCCTATTACTACTCCCCTGCTTAGTGTGATCAAGGTGAGGGACTCGGAAATTTCCACACTCTCTGAGGACTTGAAGATAGCCGTTCAGAAACTCAATGAAAGAGCCGAATTAATTGCAATATATCACAACAAGATTGAAGATCTTTCAGGGGAAGTTCAATCACTAAAGCTGCAAGTACAAAAGAATACTGATGCTGTTGCTCTCAAGGGAGAAAACATGTATTTACACGATAAAAACAGAACAGTACATCAGACGCGACTCACTACGTGTGACGGGTTTGAAACTGATACGACCGGTGACGCAGTGTGCAGGTTGGCCACTGATCTCAAAGTCAATGTCACTAAAGCGGACATTTCCAGGTCGCACTTTTCCAGCAAGGACAAAAATCAAATTCTTGTGAAATTTTCGACATATCGAAAGCGCAGTGAGTTCATTTCTGCAAGGAAAACTATCAAGAACAGTCCAACTCTTCATGGCGTTTATATAAACGAAGATCTCGCACAGTTCCAGTACCGCCTGTTCAAGTCACTACTAGATCTGAAAAAAACAAGACAAAATTCACAGCACTTGGACTTATGATGGAAATATTTTCTTTCGGATCAATTAAAACAGTGAAAAGAAACAAATACAGCGTGAAAGCGATCTGAAAGTCCTCCGGGACGAATTAGCCTTTAAGTGAAAACTAATTTCTATGTCTGTTCTCTTTCCGTAGACTGTTACATAATTGACAGTCTGAACCATCATACTTAACTAGCCACATATGTTTGCGACAATTTCGACTAAAAACATGTTAATCCAATGTCACAAAGAATATTCTAATAGTTTTTTGCGTAGTCCTACTGTGTACACATTTCAGTCAGATGTTTTACACTATTTTTATGTGTAAATTTTATCATCTCTATCTACTGTAAAATAAATGCACATAAAATAAATGTAAAATTATTACACACATTGAACGATCTTCAATACATTTATTTTACGGTTATGTGTTTGATATTATAGATATACAAGGCGTGGAATACAATGATAATGTTTTTGTTCAGTTGTCTAACCCATACGAAAGAAACGATCGCGGCACCGCCGGAACCGGAAGCGACCGCATCACCGCGAAAGACTACATGCCCCAAAGGTCACTTCCGGTCACGTGACGGAACTATAGCGGCCTTGACCTCTACGATAACGTGATCGTCACGTGAGTTCCGCATGCTCCGCGACTGGTGGCGCCTCCTGTTATAAATATGCGGGAATTTACACTTCATATACTACTGACTTCACAGTATACACGTAGTCTTCTGGCTAATCTATTCTAAAGCACATACCAAGAATCTAACGATTCGTGATGTGTGTTGTATCTCAGGTACGCTTTTATTGTACCTGTTCATGTGGCAACTTGGATGACATGACCACACGACCCCCAGCACCGGCATAAGTGATATTAGATACAAATCTAGAGAGCTATGATGGAAATGCTCTGACAACTCGTATATTGGTAATTGGTCTAGTCTGTAAGGCCCGATGTCGACCCAGCATCAACTTCCCACAATGCCAACATATATCAAAGACCAAAAGGTCTGTACAGGGGGCGAGCCACGGTGACGAAACGTCCACCAGCAGAATCTCGCCATGTACAGGAAAAAATTACAACAAATATAAGGAAAGTGGGAAGAGGTGCCGACATACTGAGTCACATGACTTCACAGTATAGTCTTCTGGCTAACCTATTCTAAAGCACATACCAAGAATCTAACGATTTATTACACGTGTTTTATCTCAGGTACGCGTTTATTATACCTGTTCATGTGGCAACTTGGATGACATGACCACACGGCCCCTAGCACCGGCATAAGCGGTATTAGATCTAGAGAGCTATGATGGAAATGCTCTGACAACTCGAATATTGGTAATTGGTGAGCTGTGTCGCTGTGACAACTCGTACACTGGGGATTGATGAGCTGTATCGTCTTCAGATGAAAATGATGGCATTCAACACAAAATACCAGTCTGTAAGGCCCGATGTTGAACCAGCTCCAACTTCCCACAGACCAAAAGGTCTGTACAGGGGGCGGGCTTCGGGGACGAAACGTCAGTAGTAGGGTGGGAGTATTTCGACTCACATTTTCCAGGGAGGTAACTATTGATGCCCCTTTTTTCCAGGTTAAAGTATAGGGGACGCCATATCGTCTTTCACCTCTGTGGCGCCACGGGACGTCACGTGGAGGTCAAAAGTAGTTTCGGTTCCGGCAACCTTTAACCTTTGTATTCTTGCGCGGTCTGGTGGTGATGCCGTCACTTCCGCGGACAGAAAGTAGTCCCATGTTAACCAAGTGACTTCCAATGTTAATGTATACGGGGAATGCCTGAAAAGAGTATGGGAATAGACGTCTTGTGACCGCGGTGGGTCCCTAGTGGACCGAAAGGGTCGAGTGAGGTGTCAAAGTGAAGCGCTCCTCGAGGCCCATTCAGTCATGGGTAGGTGCATGTAAAATCAGGATTTTTTCCCGAAAATATAAAAAGCGCAACACTGACTTTACCCCTAAAATAGGGGGAAACCTATATCAACTCTAGCCAAAAGGGCTAATATCGGTCACCGGGCTTATCGGGGCCTGCCTATCAAGTCAATGGGGTGTGTGCATGTAAAATTAGGATTTTTTTCCGAAAATACAAAAAAGCGGAACACGGACTTTACCCCTACAATAGGGGTATGTATTATACAATATAAGGGAAAATGCCTGTATGGGGATGGTCAATTTTTTTCGTGGGCTTTACTATGGCTTGTGGAGTCTCGTTTTTCTCATCTCGCCAAGAAAATGACAATAGGAAGGGTCCCGGAGCGAATCGCTGAAATTTTGCGAAAAAGGCACCGGTGTATAGCCCCATATAGTGCCATACTGGCTATATGGGGGAGGGGTGGTCAATTTATTTTGTGGGTTTTACTATGGGTTGTGGGGTCTCGTTTTTCTCGTCTCGCCGAGGAAAACACAATGGGAGGGTCCCTGAGCGAATCGGTGAATTTGTTGGGAAAAGTCACCGAGGTCTGTATGTAGGCTCATACTGGGTGGTCAATATATTTTTTGTAGATGTTACTATGGTTGTGGGGTCTCGTTTTTCTCGTCTCGCCCAGAAAAACACAGTGAGAGGGATCCCGGAGCTGACCGGTGAAATATTTGGGAAAAGTCACCGAGGTCTGTAGATAGGCTCATAGGCTGGCTATATGGGGTATAGGTTCAACCTGGGAAATTCACACACGTTCATTGTGATATGGGTTGTTTGGATTTGTTTTTCACGTCTCGTCATTTAGAACACGATGGGAAGGGTTTCGAGGCGAAACGGTGAAATTTTTGGAAAAGTACCGGGTAGGTGTGGATAGGCCCATATAGCTCCATACTGGCTATATGGGAGTATAGGTTTAACCTGGGAAATCCACACACGTTCATTGTGATATGGGTTGTTTGGATTTGTTTTTCACGTCTCGTCATTTAGAACACGATGGGAAGGGTTTCGAAGCGCAACGGTGAAATTTTTGGAAAAAGTTCACCGAGGCCTGCGTAAGCCCATAGACCTATACTGCATGGCTATCGGGTATAGGCCCATACGGGGTGGACGTTTTGGGGTTTAGATGGGTCCCTAATGATCCTATGGTGTCGTATGAGGTCTTGTTTTGAAGCTCTCGTAGAAGAGCATCCGTTTTCAATATTCTGCCCATGCGCAGTCTGGCCCGTAGTATAGAAAGCAGGTATTTTGGGGGGTATGTGGGTGTGTGTTTGGAGTGGAGATGACCGCTATGGGTCCGAATGGGTCGTGGGAGGTGTCAAAGTGAAGCTTGTGTGGAGTAGAGTCAGAATGGCGTGTTTTTAAATGCAAGTCGCGTCAATCTGCGCATGCGCAGTTGATTGTAGTAAGTAAAGTGACCATTTTGGGGTGGGGCAGTGCGGGAAGCTATTTGGTGTCGAGATGGACCATCCTTGGTCCGAATGCTTCCTGGGAGGTATCAATTTTGCAGCTCTCGGGGTGTACAACCCCATTTGAGGGATGTTCCCGTTATCTGTGACGTCATCGGTGACGTTATCAGTACGAGTAGTAGCGAAAGTGGGCATTTTAGGAAAGTGCAGGAAGGTTTTTGGAGTAGAGATGGACCATCCTTGGTCCGAATGCGTCCTGGGAGGTGTCATATTGTAGCTCTCGAGGTGTACAACCCCATTTGAGGGATGTTCCCGTTATCTGTGACGTCATCGGTGACATTATCAGTACGAGTAGTAGCGAAAGTGGGCATTTTAGGAAAGTACAGGAAGGTATTTGGGGTAGAGAGGGACCATCCTTGGTCCGATTGTATCGTGGGAGGTGTTATCTTGTAGCTTTCGTGATGTGATCCCCATTTGCGGAATGTTCGCGTCATTTGTGACGTCATTGATGACGTCATCAGTTTGAGTACTAGCGAAAGTGGGCATTTGGGCCAGTGAAGGAAGGTATTTGGGGTAGAGATGGACCATCGTTGGTCCGAATGCGTCGTGGGAGATGTCATCTTGTAGCCTTCGGGGTGCAGACCCGATCTGGGGGATGTCCACAGCATCTGTGACGTCATTGATGACGTCATCATTAGGAGTAGTAGCGAAAGTTGGCATTTTGGGGCGGTGAAGAAAGGGATTTGGGTAGGGATGGACCATCCTTGGTCCGAATGCGTCGTGGGGGTGTCATCTTGTAGCTATCGGGGTGTAGACCACGATTTGAGAGATATCCACAGCATCTGTGACGTCATCGGTGACGTCATGAGTACGAGTAATAACGAAAGTGGGCATTTTAGGGGAATGAAGGAAGGATTAGTAGTATAAAAGCGCATTTCGAGCCCTTTTGGCCTAGCGGCGCTAGGCGCAATGAGAGTATTCGCGCGTGTGTGTGTGTGCGTAAGTGTGTGTGTGCGCGTGTGTGTGTGTATGCTTGCGTGTACGCGTGTGGGTGTGCTTTCGTGTGTGTGTGTACGCGTGTGCGCGTGCTTGCGTGTGTGTACGCGTGTGGGCTCGCGTGTGTGTGTACGCGTGTGCGTGTATGCATTTATGTGTGTGTGTGTGTGTATGCGTGTGTGTGCTTGCGATAGTGTGTATGCGCGTGTGTATACTTGCGTGCATGTGTGTGTGTATGCTTGCGTGTGTGTATGCGTGTGCGTGTATGCGTTTGTGTGTATGTGTGCGCGTGCATGTGCGTGTGTCTGTATGCGTGTATGTGTGTATGGGTGATGTGGCGGTGATTACGAGCTTGGTAGGATTCTAGATTAACCTAGGAAGGATGGGCAGTTCCATTTGGACCAATCAGCGGCCGATAAAAAGAACCAATCAGCGGTCGAACAAACAAGCACCGGGTCTTTCCATGCCTCGGGGACTTGGGGTCCCCACGGTAGGCTTTCGACGCGGTCCGCGTGTGCATCCGGGGATGTGTATGTGTGCGTGTGTTTGCGTGTGTGCTGGTATGTATGCATGTGTATGTATGCGTCTAAGTGTGTCTCCGTATGCAGGCGCACGCTCCTGTGGTGCACCATGTACCCTAAGATGTTCACGAATGTTCCACCATCCCGGCCTTCTGTCAGGCCCAGGTCAGAACCTCTCATGTCCTGCATGTGAATATTCAGTCATATTGTGTGTATATGTGTGTATGCGTCTGTGTGTCTGCCTGTGTGTATGTTTGTATATGTGTCTGTGTGTATACGACTGTGTGTGTATGCGTGTGTGTGTGTTTGTGCTTACGTGTGTATAGCGTGTGTGTGGGGGGCTTGCGTGTGTGTGTACGCGTGTGCGTGTATGTGTGTGTGTGTATGTGTGTGTCCGTGTGCGCATGCATGTGTATGCGTCTGTGTGTGCTTGCGAGAATGTATGCGTGTGTGTGCGTACGAGTGTATGTGTATGCTTGCGTGTGTGTACGCGTATGCGTGTATGCGTCTGTGTGTATGTGTGTATGTGTGTGTGTGTGTGTGCATGTGCGTGTGTGTGTATGCGTGATGTGGCGGTGATTACGAGCTTGGTAGGATTCTAGATTAACCCGGGAATGATCGGCAGTTTTATTCGGACCAATCTTTTCACATTGTCGTTCACCTTCGTGTCTCTTCGATCACTTCCGCGTCTCTTCGCCCGAGTCTCTTCGGTCACGTTCCGAAAAGACACGGGGGTGCCCGAAGAGACACGGAGGTCACCAAAGATGTCACGGAGGTGCCCGAAGAGACACGGAACTCACCGAAGATGTCACGGAAATCACCGACGAGACACAGGGTACCCGAACATGTCACGGAAATCAACACCCGGTGGTGGTGGCGGTGGTGGTGGTGGTGGTGGTGGTGGGAGCTCCCGTGTGGCAGAGCTCTTGGAGCTCAAAGCATGTGGACCTCAGAGCTCGGAAGTGACATTTGCATATGACCTCTGTGAGGTCACTTCCGCTTCCGTTCACGTGACCGGAACTGACCTTTGACCCTTGTGCGCGCTAACAATACCGGATACAAATTGCGCGCAGGGGTCAACGGTCAGTTCCGTTCACGTGACCGGAAGTGGAAGTGACCTCCCGGAGGTCATATGCAAATGTCACTTCCGAGATCTGAGCTCCACACGCTTCGAGCTCCAAGAACCCCGATCCAAGAGCTCTGCCACACGGGAGCTCCCACCACCACCACCACCACCACCACCGGGTGTTGACTTCCGTGACATGTTCGGGCACCCCGTGTCTCGTCGGTGATCTCCGTGACATCTTCGGTGAGTTCCGTGTCTCTTCGGGCACCTCGGTGACATCTTCGGTGACCTCCGTGACATCTTCGAGCACCTCCGTGTCTTTTCGGAACCTGACCAAAGAAAGTCGGACGAAGAGACTCGTTTGTGACCAAAGAGACACGAAGGTGAACGACATTGTGGAAAGATTGGTCCAAATGGAACTGCCGATCCTTCCCAGGTTAATCTAGAATCATACCAAGCACGTAATCACCGCCACATCACGCATACACACATACACGCACACACACACATACACACAGACGCATAGATAGATAGATAGATAGATAGATAGATACCAGGGTATACACAATTAGCACAAAAGTAATTTACATCGTGACCCTGCTTAAAACATATATACATATTTAGTAAAATCGGTTAGCATGAACAATAAAAATTATGGAAAGAAATATATAAGTACATAATTTAAAACAAAAACAAACAATACGGTAAAACTGCAAACAACACTAAAATATATGAATAGACTCCATATACGCATACGCGTACACACACGCAAGCATACATATACACACGCACGCACACACACGCATACACTCTCGTAAGCACACAGACGCATACACACGCATGCATGCATGTGTGTGTGTGTATGCGTGTGTGTGCTTGCGATAGTGTGTATGCGCGTGTGTATACGTGGGTGCATGTGTATGTGTATGCTTGCGTGTGTGTACGCGTGTGTGTGTGTGCATGTGCGTGTGTGTGTATGCGTGATGTGGCGGTGATTACGAGCTTGGTAGGATTCTAGATTAACCCGGGAATGATCGGCAGTTTTATTCGGACCAATCTTTCCACATTGTCGTTCACCTTCGTGTCTCTTCGATCACTTCCGCGTCTCTTCGTCCGAGTCTCTTCGGTCACGTTCCGAAAAGACACGGGGGTGCCCGAAAAGACACGGAGGTGCCCGAAGATGTCACGGAGGTCACCAAAGATGTCACGGAGGTGCCCGAAGAGACACGGAACTCACCGAAGATGTCGCGGAGATCACCGACGAGACACAGGGTGCCCGAACATGTCACGGAAGTCAACACCCGGTGGTGGTGGCGGTGGTGGCGGTGGTGGTGGTGGTGGGAGCTCCCGTGTGGCAGAGCTCTTGGAGCTCAAAGCATGTGGACCTCAGAGCTCGGAAGTGACATTTGCATATGACCTCTGTGAGGTCACTTCCGCTTCCGTTCACGTGACCGGAACAGACCTTTGACCCTTGTGCGCGCTAACAATACCGAATACAAATTGCGCCGGGGGTCAAAGGTCAGTTTTGATCACGTGACCGGAAGTGGAAGTGACCTCTCGGAGGTCATATGCAAATGTCACTTCCGAGATCTGAGCTCCACACGCTTCGAGCTCCAAGAGCTCCGATCCAAGAGCTCTGCCACACGGGAGCTCCCACCACCACCACCACCACCACCACCACCGGGTGTTGACTTCCGTGACATGTTCGGGCACCCCCGTGTCTCGTCGGTGATCTCCGTGACATCTTCGGTGAGTTCCGTGTCTCTTCGGGCACCTCGGTGACATCTTCGGTGACCTCCGTGACATCTTCGGGCACCTCCGTGTCTTTTCGGAACGTGACCAAAGAGAGTCGGACGAAGAGACTCGGTTGTGACCAAAGAGACACGAAGGTGAACGACATTGTGGAAGGATTGGTCCAAATGGAACTGCCGATCCTTCCCAGGTTAATCTAGAATCATACCAAGCACGTAATCACCGCCACATCACGCATACACACATACACGCACACACACACATACACACAGACGCATAGATAGATAGATAGATAGATAGATAGATACCAGGGTATACACAATTAGCACAAAAGTAATTTACATCGTGGCCCTGCTTGAAACATATATACATATTTAGTAAAATCGGTTAGCATGAACAATAAAAATTATGGAAAGAAATATATATGTACATAATTTAAAACAAAAACAAACAATACGGTAAAACTGCAAACAACACTAAAATATATGAATAGACTTCAAACACGCATACGCGTACACACACGCAAGCATACATATACACACGCACGCACACACACGCATACACTCTCGTAAGCACATAGACGCATACACACACATGCATGCACACACGCACACCCACATACATACACACATACACGCACACACACACACGCATACACGCACACGCGTACACACACACGCAAGCCCCCCCACACACACGCGTACACACACGCAAGCATACACACACACGCAGTCATATACACACATACACACACACATACATACACATATACACACACACACACATACACGGACACGCGTACACACACACGCAAGCCCACACACGTACACACACGCAAGCACACGCACACACACGCATACATACATATACACACAGACACATACACACACACACTCACGCACACACACACACGCGCGAATACTCTCATTGCGCCTTGCGCCGCTAGGTCAAAAGGGCTGGAAATGCGCTTTTATACTATTAATCCTTCCTTCACTCCCCTAAATTGCCCACTTTCGCTATTACTCGTACTGATGACGTCACCGATGACGTCACAGATGCTGTGGTCATCTCTCAAATCGTGGTCTACACCCCGAGAGCTACAATATGACACCCCCACGACGCATTCGGTCCAAGGATGGTCCATCCCTACCCCAAATCCCTTTCTTCACCGGCCCAAAATGCCCACTTTCGCTACTACTCCTACTGATGACGTCACAGATGACGCGAACATCCCTCAAATGGGTATGTACACCATGAAAGCTACAAGATGACACCTACCACGACTCAATCGGACCAAGGATGGTCCATCTCTACTCCAAATACCTTCCTTCACTGCCTCAAAATGTTCACTTTGGCTACTACTCGTACTGATGACGTCACCAATGACGTCACAAATGTCGTGAACATCCCTCAAATCGGGATCTACACCCGAGATCTGCAAAATGACACCTCCCAGGACGCATTCGGACTAAGGATGGTCCATCTCGAAACCAAATACCTCCCTGCACTGCCCTAAAATGGGCACTTTACTTACTACAACCAGCTACGCATACGCAGATTGATGCGACTACTATTTAAAAACACGCCATTCTGAGTACCCCACACAAGCTTCACTTTGAAACCTTCCACGACCCATTCGGACCCATAGCGGTCCATTTCTACCCCATACACACACCCACATACCTCCAAAATGCCTGCTTTCTATACTACGGGCCAGATTGCGCAAGCGTAGAATACTGAAAACGGACTAACTATTAGTTAGTCGGATGCTCCTCCACGAGATCTTCAAAATAAGACCTCATATGACACCATAGAATCATTAGGGGCCCACCTAGACCCAAAAACGTCCACCCCGTATGGGCCTATACCCCATAGCCCTGCAGTATAGGCCTATGGGCTTTCCCAGGCCTCGGTGAACTTTTCCCAAAAATTTCACCGTTTCGCTTCGAAACCCTTTCCATGGCGTTCTAAATGACGAGACGTGAAAAACAAATCCAAACAACCCAAATCACAATGGACGTATGTGAATTTCCCAGGTTGAACCTATATTCCTATATAGCCAGTATGGAGCTATATGGGCCTAACCACACCTATCCGGTACTTTTCCAAAAATTTCACCGTTTCGCTTCGCTACCCCTATATAGCCAGTATGGGACTATATGGGCTATATGGTACTTTTCCAAAAATTCCACTTTTGCGCTCCGAGACCTTTCCCATCGTGTTCTAAATAACGAGACGTGAAAAACAAATCCAAGCAACCCATATCACAATGAACGTATGTGAATTTCCCAGGTTGAACCTATACTCCCATACAGCCAGTATGGAGCTATACGGGCCTAACCGCACCTACCGCTCTTGGTTTTTGTTTGTCTTGTCGAGTATTGGCCTACATGTACAGGTCGTTACTCATTATGTTTGTTATATGACTCGATTACCGGTCTCATGACTGTGTTTATGTGTCAATAAAGTGTTCTATTCTATTCCTACCCGGTACTTTTCCAAAAAAATCGTTGTTTCGCTTCGAAACCCTTCCCATCGTGTTTTAAATGACGAGACGTGAAAAACAAATCCAAGCAACCCATATCACAAAGAACGTGTGTGAATTTCCCATTGTGTTTTAAATGACGAGACGTGAAAAACAAATCCAAGCAACCCATATCACAAAGAATTTCCCAGGTTGAATCTATACCCAGTGTGGGACTATATGGGCTATATAGTACTTCTCCAAAAATTCCACCGTTGCGCTCCGAGACCCTTCCCATCGTGTTCTAAATAACGAGACGTGAAAAACAAATCCAAGCAACCCATATCACAATGAACGTATGTGAATTTCCCAGGTTGAACCTATACTCCCATACAGCCAGTATGGAGCTATACGGGCCTAACCGCACCTACCGCTCTTGGTTTTTGTTTGTCTTGTCGAGTATTGGCCTACATGTACAGGTCGTTACTCATTATGTTTGTTATATGACTCGATTACCGGTCTCATGACTGTGTTTATGTGTCAATAAAGTGTTCTATTCTATTCCTACCCGGTACTTTTCCAAAAAAATCGTTGTTTCGCTTCGAAACCCTTCCCATCGTGTTTTAAATGACGAGACGTGAAAAACAAATCCAAGCAACCCATATCACAAAGAACGTGTGTGAATTTCCCATTGTGTTTTAAATGACGAGACGTGAAAAACAAATCCAAGCAACCCATATCACAAAGAATTTCCCAGGTTGAATCTATACCCAGTGTGGGACTATATGGGCTATATAGTACTTCTCCAAAAATTCCACCGTTGCGCTCCGAGACCCTTCCCATCGTGTTCTAAATAACGAGACGTGAAAAACAAATCCAAGCAACCCATATCACAATGAACGTATGTGAATTTCCCAGGTTGAACCTATACTCCCATACAGCCAGTATGGAGCTATACGGGCCTAACCGCACCTACCGCTCTTGGTTTTTGTTTGTCTTGTCGAGTATTGGCCTACATGTACAGGTCGTTACTCATTATGTTTGTTATATGACTCGATTACCGGTCTCATGACTGTGTTGATGTGTCAATAAAGTGTTCTATTCTATTCCTACCCGCTACTTTTCCAAAAAATTCATTGTTTCGCTTCGAAACCCTTCCCATTGTGTTTTAAATGACGAGACGTGAAAAACAAATCCAAGCAACCCATATCACAAAGAACGTGTGTGAATTTCCCAGGTTGAATCTATACCCAGTGTGGGACTATATGGGCTATATAGTACTTTTCCCAAAATTTCACCGTTGCGCTCCGAGACCCTTCCCATCGTGTTCTAAATGACGAGACGTGAAAAACAAATCGAAACAACCCATATCACAATGAACGTCTGTGAATTACAACACATATAAGGGAAGTGGGAAGAGGTCCCGACATACTGACTGAGTCACATGACTTCACAGAATAGTCTTTTGGTTAACCTATTCTAAAGCACATACCAAGAATCTAACGATTCGTGATATGTGTTGTATCTTAGGTACGCTTTTATTGTACCTATTCATGTGGCAACTTGGATGATATGACCACACGGCCCCTAGCACTGGCATAAGCGGTATTAGATACAAATCTAGAGAGCTATGATGGAAATGCTCTGACAACTCGTATACTGGTAATTGGTGAGCTGTTTCGCTGTGACAACTCGTACATTAGAGATTGGTGAGCTGTATCGTCGTCAGATGTAAAAGATGGCATTCAACACAAAAGACTAGTCTGTAACGCCCGATGACGACCCAGCATCAACTTCCCACAAATGCCAACATATATCAAAGACCAAAAGGTCTGTACAGGGGGCGGGCCTCGGGGACGAAACGTCCACCAGCAGAATCTCGCCATATACAGGTAAAATTACAACACATATAAGGGAAGTGGGAAGAGGTGCCGACATACTGACTGCGTCACATGACTTCACAGAATAGTCTTCTGGTTAACCTATTCTAAAGCACATACGAAGAATCTAACGATTCGTGATCTGTGTTGTATCTTAGGTACGCTATTATTGTACCTATTCATGTGGCAACTCGGATGATATGACCACACGGTCCCTAGCACCGGCATAAGCGGTATTAGATACAAATCTAGAGAGCTATGATGGAAATGCTCTCACAACTCGTATACTGGTAATTGGTGAGCTGTTTCGCTGTGACAACTCGTACATTGGAGATTGGTGAGCTGTATCGTCGTCAGATGTAAATGACGGCATTCAACACAAAAGACTAGTCTGTAACGCCCGATGTCGACCCAGCATCAACTTCCCACAAATGCCAGCATAAATCAAAGACCAAAAGGTCTGAACAGGGGGCGGGCCTCGGGGACGAAACGTCCACCAGCAGAATCTCGCCATATACAGGTAAAAATTACAACACATATAAGGGAAGTGGTAAGAGGTGCCGACATACTGACTGCGTCACATGACTTCACAGAATAGCCTTCTGGTTAACCTATTCTGAAGCACATACCAAGAATCTAACGATTCGTGATATGTGTTGTATCTCAGGTACGCTTTTATTGTACCTGTTCATGTGGCAACTTGGATGATATGACCACACGGCCCCTAGCACCGGCATAAGCGGTATTAGATACAAATCTAGAGAGCTATGATGGAAATGCTCTGACAACTCGTATACTGGTAATTGGTGAGCTGTTTCGCTGTGACAACTCGTACATTGGAGATTGGTGAGCTGTATCGTCGTCAGATGTAAATGACGGCATTCAACACAAAAGACTAGTCTGTAACGCCCGATGTCGACCCAGCATCAACTTCCCACAAATGCCAACATATATCAAAGACCAAAAGGTCTGTACAGGGGGCGGGTTTCCCAGGTTGAACCTATACCCCATATAGCCAGCCTATGAGCCTAAAAGCAGACCTCGGTGACTTTTCCCAAAAATTTCACCGATTAGCTCCGGGACCCCTCCCATTGGGTTCTTCTCGGCGAGACGAGAAAAACGAGAGCCCACAACCCATAGTAACACCCACAAATGAAAAAATTGACCACCCCTCCCCCTTATAGCCAGTATGAGCCTATATGGAGACCCAGGTGACTTTTCCCAAAAATTTCACCGATTCGCTCTGGGACCCCTCCCATTGAGTTTTTCTCGGCCAGACAAGAAAAACGAGACCCCACAACCCATAGTAAAGCCCACGGAAAAATTGACCCCCCTCCCCCATATAGCCAGTATGGCACTATATAGGGCTATATGCCGGTGACTTTTTCCCAAAATTTCACCGATTCGCTCCGGGAACCTTCCCATTGTCATTTTCTCGGCGAGACGAGAAAAACGAGACCCCACAACCCATAGTGACATCCACAAAAAATTGACCACCCCTCCCCCCATATAGCCAGTATGAGCCTACATACAAACCTCTGTGACTTTCCCCAAAAATTTCACCGATTCGCCCCGGGACCCTTCCCATTGTCATTTTCTTGGCGGGACGAGAAAAACGAGACCCCTCGAACTATACTAACACCCACAACAAAATTTGACCACCCCTCCCCCCATATAGACAGTATGGCACTATATGTGGTTTTACACCGGTGACTTTTTCGCAAAATTTAACCGATTCGCTCCGGGACCCTTCCCATTGTCATTTTCTCGGCGAGACGAGAGAAACGAGACCCCACAACCCATAGTAACACCCACAAAAAAATTGACCACCCCTCCCCCAATATAGCCAGTATGAGCCTATATACAGACCCCGGTGACCTTTCCCAACAATATCACCGATTCGCTCCGGGACCCCTCCCATCGTGTTTTTTCTCGGCGAGATGAGAAAAACGAGACCGCACAACCCATAGTAAAGCCCACAAAAAAAAATGACCACCCCTCCCCCCATATAGCCAGTATGGCACTATATAGGGCTATATACCGGTGACTTTTTCCCAAAATTTCACCGATTCGCTCCGGAACCCTTCCCATTGTCATTTTCTTCGCGAGACAACCCAAAACACAATGGACGTATGTGAATTTCCCAGGTTGAACCTATACTCCCATACAGCCAGTATGGAGCTATATGGGCCTAACTGCACCTACCGCTCTTGGTTTTTGTTTGTCTTGTCGAGTATTGGCCTACATGTACAGGTCGTTACTCATTATGTTTGTTATATGACTCGATTACCGGTCTCATGACTGTGTTGATGTGTCAATAAAGTATTCTATTCTATTCCTACCCGGTACTTTTCCAAAAAAATCATTGTTTCGCTTCGAAACCCTTCCCATCGTGTTTTAAATGACGAGACGTGAAAAACAAATCCAAGCAACCCATATCACAAAGAACGTGTGTGAATTTCCCAGGTTGAATCTATACCCCCATATAGCCAGTATGGGACTATATGGGCTATATAGTACTTTTCCAAAAATTTCACCGTTGCGCTCCGAGATCCTTCCCATCGTGTTCTAAATGACGAGACGTGAAAAACAAATCCAAACAACCCATATCACAATGAACATGTGTGAATTACAACACATATAAGGGAAGTGGGAAGAGGTGCCGACATACTGACTGCGTCACATGACTTCACAGAATAGTCTTGTGGTTAACCTATTCTAAAGCACATACCAAGAATCTAACGATTCTTCAGTTTTTCGGTAGCAGCCAACAGATCGTCAATCTGTTTCTGTTGCCTTTTAATGACCTGCTCCTGTCGTTGGATGAATGAATCATGTTCCACTGGCGTCTCATTTGTCGATGCCACTTTTGCTGTTGACTTCTGTTGGGACTTATGAGAATTTCCAATTCCCAGCCAGCTTACAGCACGATCACGAAGTTCGAAGAATTTCAGTTTCGGCAACTCCACATTCAGCATACGGAGCTCTCTCCTAAGAGACTCGTCTTGCACACATTCCGCAATACGTCCTTTCATAGCTGACTCACGGCACACTTTAAAAGAGGGGTCGAGTTCTACAACACGGTCGTACAGTTCGACCAAGGTTAGGGAACATGTAAGCAGATCTTCACCATTCTGGGAGTAAGAGTAAAATCGTTGCTGCAACACTTGAAGTTCGTCCCCATCACCGAATACTCTTTCCAGGATTTGGAGTATTTTGTCCTGTCCTCTCGGACATCATCACCACGCGCCTGGATTTCTATCCTGACTTTACCAGCTAAGTGATCTATGATGAATGCAGCAAAAACGGGACGCGAGGGTTTCCTAGATTCGACGTGGCTCCTCACGTCAGACACCCACTTGCGCGCAGTCAAATCTGTAGGTTTTTCCGGCTTGCCTCGGAACTTGTCCAATTTCTGGGTCGATACCATCATCATGGGCCTATATGCTGCCGCCTGGCCCTTGGCAGCCTTATCTAATTCTCTTTTCACTTTTTCATCCTGTTCTTTTAGTCTAGTTCGCAATACTTCTAGTTCACCATCTAATCTAGTTACCTCCTCATTAGACATGACTGTAGTTTTCAAATTTTTGAACTAGCACAAACACATCAGAAATCAATACATCAATCAACAATTAATACATATCAATAATCAAGCAATTGCATACCTGCAACATTCGTTTCAGTTCATTTATCATAATCACAGTTCTCTCATTGTCAGAGTTTGATTGATGTCTAATATCACATTGTCTCTTGAACATCTGTGGCACTGGAAAATCTTCAGCACAATGACACATGCAGGGTAGCAAATCTGTGACATCCAGTCTCTCGGGTAAGCTCTCAGGTGAGTTCATCAAAACATCTCGACCAGCATAATCCAGGGGGAACACTGTAAACGCCATCCCACCGCTGCCACCATGTAAACCAGTAGTAAGAATAACGTAAAGAAACCAAGACAAGTCCTTTGTTGAGCTTCTACTGAAAGGGGTCTTTTATATGGCGTAAGTAATCCTGTAAGAACAATACAATACATTTGTCAATTGTCCTTCAACTTCCGACATTATTGCATAAAAAAGTTATATTTCTGCAAACAATGTAGTTTTGTTATCTTTACCAGTCGGTTCTTTACTAGTGTAAACATATTACATCACTAAATCCGACAATTTGTTTCTCAAACAATTGTGAGTGTAGAAAACATTACTATTAATCACAATAGTTCATTCAATTTATCTCGTTATCCTTGCAATATTGTGTAACTCCATCAGCTACTTCCTGGCTACTATTACCAAGGATTAAAGGTCAACCCAAACGGAATTTTTTTTGGTCTAAAAATCCTTAAAAATCATAGTTCACTTTGTATGAAAAAAATATTGAAAAAATTCTAATCTGATCAGAAACACACGTAATATGGGAGCAAAGTGGGCTTTTTCACACTTTCACAGCTGGCTTGATGACGTCACGCAGGGAAGTTGCCTGAGAAAAAACAGCGGATAACATGGAGAGCGAGTGCAGTCAGAGCTCCGGTTTAGATGTCGATTCGAGCGATATCAGCTGCTTAGATGGAAATATTTTTCGCCAAGAAGATGAAATAGACATAGAGGAGGATGATGATGGGCAAATTAACAGTTGTTTGCAGACCAACGGCGGAATTCAGCCCTATCAATTTGAGCCGTACGGCTCCGATTCTGACAGTGACAACCACTCTGACAACGTGGAACTCGACGACGACAGGATTCGGAGAGGTCGTTTGTTGAATAGTGATTGGTATGCAACTTGACTGGAAACCTTATTATCGTCATCTATAAGAGCAAATGTCCATATATTTCAAACTGTATTGAATGTAGAATGATTCTGTGATGTAAAGAACGAGCACATCTGTGTTGTTATTGTTGTTACTGACCGAGGCAGCCTTTTCCAGGGGATAAACTCCGGGATTCGGCAGTATGGATAGTAAACTGTTGATTACTCTACTGATATACGTCCGATTTGAATTTTGTTTGTTTTCCCATAATCCCCATGAAATACCAATTTCAGAATTATATAGTTTGATCAAAAATACTTTGGACATTCATGGCGAAAAGTAAGCCATGGTGAGTGGATCGGCATTCACATTTGCTCAATTTTCGACAAATTACCTCAATTAAATTGAAATCGAATGATATTCCCACAATCTCAAATGTCAAGGGATTATGAAAGTATTATTATCACTTCTGTATTTACAGCCATTCACTCCAATTGGTGTTTTTTATTTATTTACTTATCAAGCGTATATATATATATGAAAGATCATTTTAGTATTATTAAATAGTATATATGAAATAGAGACTCATCCAGTCTAACCTGTAGGTGCTCAAGCAACAAATGCCACGCGAGAGCGAGCAGGGCATGTACAGCCGTTTCCCTGCCCGAGGCCTCGCTTGCAGGCTAGGTTCGTTCAGCCGATGTCCGTGATAGATTCTCCTTGTCCGATTTCTTTGCCGTCACATTCTGATTGTTCTTAGGTTTGATAGTTGGAATAGCTGTTCTCTTTAGTTTTGGTTTGTACCTGAATTCAACTGCTACGCTGTAGATGTCCTCGAATGATGTCTAATTTCTGTCAAAATGTGCCGAGCAAATTATACGAGTACTGGCTCAGGCCCTCTTTCCACCCTCTCGTGTTGCGTACAAATTTCGTCCAATTTGCAGCGATTTTCTCGTCTTTAGGCCACAAATGAATACCAACACCGTCATCTGTAGTAAAACTGCAACCTCCCACTACACAACGTCGCGGCATATTTAACAAATGATGTCCCGATACTCCGAAAATCTCCAGAAATAAGCAGCTACTTACGACTGTGGTATACGGCTTTAACATAGAGAATACAAGACGGCTTCCCTCCGTGACGTCACAGCTGGAATTGACAGGAGAGCGATTTTCACCTTCCAAACAGCAATATCTCGCCAACCAGACTGCACAAAATTATGAAAAAAATATCATTATTTTCAGAATCGAAAGGACTATTTTTTTTATATGTTTGACCTCAGAGCGTTTGGGTTGACCTTTAAGCCCCAGCCATGTGACATAAATCACAAGTTGCTCTTTAATCAATAACAGTAAATTGAATTAAAATTTAGAACAATTTGAATAAACTTCGCAAACATCTTCCAATTACTGAAATTACATACTTCAAGCGGAATCATATCATTATATTTATGTAGTCCATTATCTGCTGCTAATCATAATGAAAATTTACAAGATTTGGTTACATAATACGTGGGAAAACGTACCCCCTGGGTGCACAACAGAATAGCATTCATTCAGTAGGAAATGGGTCACCAAGACATCAGAATAATAACATCCCAGGCACGAGAGCGTCATCCTCCACATCAAACCCCACAGTGGGCAACTGTAGCAGAAATGCCCTTTATATACTAATGCTAAATTTATCCATGTTCAGGTTATGCACTCAAAATCATTTATAGTCTGCATAGATGTGATATTAATAAAATAAAATACTTTCTACACGTGGAATGTACTTGATTCGTTTATAAATACTCCTTTTCGCGGTTACAAATTTACAACAACACCATGTTGAACGCACTGCATTCTGGGATCGGAGCGGTGATACTTTCACTTCCTGTGCCGCTAGATTAACACAAGAAGCCCAGTGTACGGACTGATCTGGTGGTGATTTTACTAATCCTACTGGGTAAATTGTTATGAAACTCGAGAAATCAACGTAAAATAAACTTTGAAGCATGTCAATTTTTCAGTATTGCATATTTTAAGACATAAATGATCTCTTTATAGCGTAGAAAAAGGGCCGTCATCACCCCCAATTCTTGTAACCGCGAAAAGGCTTATTCGTAAAAATAAACCATGGCAGGCAATAATTCCATCACAATGTGCCATCATGACATGTAATCGGTCTGGCAAAATTACAATTTACAGAGGGCAGGTTACAACACCTTATTCTCGCACAAAATCACAGCATACAGGTTGTACAATATTGATGTTCAAATCTATATGGCCCAAGTCCTTGAATCGATGGTGCAGAACAATCATCACTATAGCAACCAGCATGATTTCATATGCAGCCGTTCTTCAAGCTCAAAAATATAGTACATTTACTGACTAGAAAAGGCCGGCATTTAAATCAACATGTGGCGGAACCATTTATAACAAATCCCCCAACAATATTTAGGTGTGTCTACTCACTTCAGAACAGTTCAAATGTCCAATTTCTTCAGATGTTGTTGTTATCTGATTTTAGGCTCTATTCCGTAGCCAATACTGGTCACTGGGTAGTTTCAGGTATCCCACCGGTAACAATTTAACAAACACTTGGTATTTCCACAACGTATTTACATTTACGGTTCCGGTACCCAGTCGCAAGTGCGTGCCATGTCGAAATAAAACTCAAAACATATATACAGTTAGTGTTCCTTATTATGCTGATTTGAGTCACATTCGTGGGTTACAAGTTAGCATCAATAGCTGCCACAAATGTAGTCACTGTCTATTTAATTCCGGGTTATCTGAGAGCTGTGATCAGGGGCTAACAGAGTTCTGTAGTCGTAGCGTCGCTCAATTAGAGGGGTGTTGGCTTTGACATAGTGTACTCCAATAGTGTTCTGCATTGTCTCCCTTGCCATAGTCCAAAGAGGACATTCTAGGAGAACATGCTCAGGAGTCTCAGGAGACTGGTCACATTCACAAAGAGAACTATCTACCAGTTTGAGTCTGTACATATGTGCTTTCAGTCTGCAGTGAGCAGTGATCAGTCTTAAGTACCTTACCTCTTGGTACCGGGGAGCAACTGACCTGTATCTGGAAGTGGGTACTTTAGGGTGCAGATGAAAATACTCCCTTCCTGTATCAACGTATTCTCAGCAACTCTGCCATCGTGACCGTATGTCCTTTTCTTCAGAGACGAAGCCGCGCCAAATTCGTATAAAATGGCGGCCTTCCTGCTCGTCTACGTGACGACGTTCGGGAGCTTCCCTGACTAAATCGGCCACCATAGACTCTGCCACACTAACGGCGTTATACAAATAATTCAACCTAGCACAGCAAAGTTCATATGATCTCGTTCACATTAAACCATGATACTATTGGACGGTTAATAAGATCCTGATGAGAGATTGCAGTATAGAGAGTCGAAAAATCCCTCGTGGATACATGTCTGTACGGTATGTGACCTTTAGGATCAAGTTATTCTGCAAGACATTTTGAGTTTTTCATTATCCACATACATTCAACGCCAGAGTTTTTAGAAATAGTGGCACAATACCTTTCCCAAAATGCTCCTGAATGATCTCGCCAACAGGGCTAAAAGAAGCTTGGCGGTGCAGCTTCTAGAACCAGCTATGAATCTAGCTTTGTAAGGCGATTTATGCATTTTGCAAGTCCAGTATACTTTTGGTATGTTGTTATGATTGGTTGGAGGTCAATTACCACTTTCCTTGTGAAACGTGGTAAGAAGAAAGAACAAGAACACGGTTGTGGATAGCGACGATTTCAACTTGTATTCACTTCCTTCAAATCCCATAGTACAAACAACCCTAGAAGTACATAGAACAATCGTGTAAGAAATATTGCATAAGGAATGCTACATAGATCTTATGGACAGCAATACAAAATATGGCATATGGAATGTTACATATCATGTATCAATGGCATTTCTATTACTTCATGAAAGAAACATTTTGGCAGATTGATGAAATCTCCAAGCTAATGTATAACTATATTTGGAACCTTCATGTGAAAACCGAGCCTTGTTATTAAATACAATTCCATCAGGAAGAACCAGTCATATTGTGAAAGTCGAGTTGTGTAAATGTAACACTTTACACTAACCATACTATTTTATCTCAATCTATCTATTAGAACTGTATTTAACAAGAACAAGAATCTAACATGAATAAACTGTGTTGAACGATAATCTCATTGTCTCTGTATTAATCTATCTGATGATACTATTCAGTTACAATCAGCACCCAATATAAACAGAAAGTTTAGTTTGGCACAACAGGCGAGTGGACGGGAGCCTGAATTGTTCGAGTATAACCACAGTGGTAATGGACACAGATGATATAAAACATGGTAACCGGATATGACAATGTGCAGAAATTAAATAAACTTACCCCTGTCTGGTACGGGATAAACATGACTATGTGTCACAGAGACGTCATTTTCACACTACTCGGATTACACCGTATCACACAATACTGGGCCATGGACGGAACAGTCTAAGTAATAAACATTATTTGTCGATAATGTTTCTAAAGCTTACAGATACCATAAATGATGTGAGAATACCAATAACAATTAAATCCATCTTGCAATATGGTCCAATTAGTATGAACAGTGTTTGATAGTGATATAATCTCATCTTAATTACTATAATTTCCAGCTAATTAATAAATCACTATAATCAATGGAATTATATATTCTATGACAACAAATCTACTTGATAAAGGTTGATTTACATGCAGAAATACCAACCAGCAAGTTAATTTATGCCTATAGCATACAAATTAAGTCCAAAATAGGCCAGCCAACAGTTTATGAGAAGAATATAGACTCGCAATCATCTTAGTTCATGAAATGAATAAGCATCAGTCAGAATACAGTACATATAACTTACACAAACTTTGCTTCAGCTCTAACAATGTCACCAATGGTCCACCATACATTCGTCTACACATGTACAAATGTGTACGCCTAATTACAGTGGGAACTACAGGAATACCCAAAGGACTGCACCCTTGTAACAAAAAGGATTTCCTTATTACATTAAATCTAGCAACATTCAAATATAAGTACATTTACTTATACCGTTGACTTTGAACAGTTTACATACGTGCGAGGGGGGGGGGGTGTACACATTTGCAGCGCGCAATGAAAACTTGGCTCAAACTACATAAACAGATGGTTTATCTACTCACAAGTATCGCAGTACTTCGAACAAGACCCTTATATAATTACGTGACTAGATAATCTTACAAGACGTGAGCAGATAAATGCATATTTACCCAATATCGACGGAGCTCGATTGAGACAAACAATGACAACAAAAATGGCGGCAGCAGTGCATTCCACGTGCGTTTCGCTTTTGTGAGCGGTATAAGGGGCATAACTCTGAATGGCAAACCACAGATGCAGAATGCGTTAGTCTGCCGTTATACACGGATTCAGCCCGTCACACACTCCCCTGCTACTTGGTTGACGTCCCGACAACCATAACTCCTAACAATACAAAGATATTTCCTAACAATTACATTAACAATGCGTTGCACATACATTTGAGAATATCAGTATGACTATTGATGAACCTTAGACAACATTTGCATCAATAGTAGTTGGGTCTGGCTGACATTTGCCAGAACCTGAGAATCAACCTGTGGTGAACACTGTGATTCTTCCGTAATCACAGATCTAGGTGCATGGTGAACATTACTGTGCTGACCAGCCGTTGATCTCGTCGATCTCCGCAATGGCTGAAGGTGATCCTCCATCTGCGGCACAGACTCTTCATCATTCTCCTCTGAGTTAAGTGTGTGTTCCTCTGGCGAATCAGTTCCAGATGCGGTGTGATACTCCCCTGCTATGTCGGTGACACTCAGTGCATCCTGACCTCCAACATCAGTGCTGCATTCAGCAGGTAAGATTTCTGGCGGTATGATGATTGCATACCCCATCTCATCTTCTTCATGGTCACACAAGGCTTCCTCGTGTCCTGGTGGATCTGGCGTATCAACAACGACAGGTGGAACATCACGATGCAAGTCATCAACCAGGTCCCTGGCATCTAGAATATCAGTTCTTTGCACAGTCTTCGAACCAGTATCACCCTTGAGGGGTTCGACCATATACACATGTCCACTTGGGTTTGGTCGCCCTATGACTCGATATGGAGTGTGACACCACACGTCTTGAATTTTGTGACGATCCCGATAACTTCTGTCTCTCAAATAAACTCGAGCACCAATAGGTAGACTAGTCTCCTTTGCATGTTGATCATGAAGCTTCCTGCGTCTCAGCGACTCCTTTTCAGTTTTCGCTGATGCTAAGCGGAAGGCATCCTTCAGTCTGAGGTAGTGATCTGTAACCCAATCATCAATGGTGTTGTACTCCTGTCCATCATCAAGTCCTAAAAAGTTGTCCACAGGCAGTCTGGGCTCCCGACCGAAGAAGAGGTAATAGGGGGAATAATTCGTTGAGGAGTGAGGTGTGCAGTTGTAAGCATATACGACTTCTGCCAGGTACTTGGGCCACACCCGTTTCTTCGCCGGCGGTAATGAACGCAGGAGGTCGTGCATAGTTCTGTTGAAACGTTCACAGGAACCGTTTCCCTGGGGATGATACGGCGTCGTTCTACTTTTGGATACGTCATAAATTGCACAAAGGTCCGCTATCACCTCTCCTTCAAAGTTCCGACCTTGGTCGCTATGGATCCTTAGAGGAACGCCAAACCGCACGAACCAGTCTTTCACAAGTACTCTTGCCACAGTCGTTGCTTTTTGATCAGACGTAGCCACTGCCTGGGTGTACTTCGTAAACGTGTCAGTCATGACGAGGACGTTCTCCAGACCGCAGGACTTCTCCAGAACGGTATAGTCAATTGCTAACAATTCCAATGGTTTTTTGGCTATCAACGACCCCAGCGTAGGTTTAACAGATTTACCAGTCTTTGACAGAACACATCTTGAGCACGTACTACAATGGTTTCTCACATCGGCTTCCATTCCAACCCAGTAACACCGTGTCTGTAAAAGTCCAAATGTGCGATCCGCGCCTTGATGACCAGACTTGTCATGGATCTCGGTAAGTATCTGTTTTCTCAGTGATGATGGGAGTATCAGCTGATGCAATTTCTCTCCTCGAATGGTTGCCTTGCGGTAGAGGATGCCACATTTCTCCATCACACGGTCCCAGGACTGTAGCAGCTTCTTTACTGACTTGGACTCTTTGGTTAACTCCTTTGGTGTAGGATGACGTTTCATATCCCAGTAGTGCCGCAGGCGGCTAATTGTAGGATCACTCCTCTGTGCTTTGTCAAGTTCGGTGACTGGAATAGCGGGCAAAGTTGAAGTGGCTGCCGGCGCCGTCTTCTCAGAGCGCATCTGGATTTCATTATTCCAAACCTCAGCCATAGTCTGATGGAATTGCGCACGGATTTCTGCTGGAACAGGTGTCGAATTTTCAAGAGTTATCGATTCTGCAAGGACTTCCTCACACCGTACAGCAGTAGATTCTTCACCATGTTCTGTTTTCCTGCTCAGTGCATCTCCGTTCCTGTTGGTCCGTCCAGAACGATATTTGATAGTAAACCTGAACTGGGCAAGTTCCGCAGCCCATCTGGATTCAGTGGCACCAAGCTTCGCCGTGGAATTTATATAACTGAGCGGATTGTTGTCTGTGAATACAACAAACTCTGCACCAATCAACATGTCCCTGAATTTCTCAGTCACTGCCCATCTCAAGGTAAGTAACTTTAATTTCATACTACTGTAGTTCTCCATTGATTGCTCGTGCTTTCTCAGACTTCTGCTGGCATAGGAAATGACAACGGTTTTGTCACCTTGCTTTTGGGAAAGGACAGCTCCCAGACCATGGAAACTCGCTTCTATTCCAGAATAAATGGGCTGTTGAAGTTTGGGTGTCCAAGAACTGGTGGGCTACATAGTTTCTCTTTCAGCTCGAGAAATGACGACGTGCACTCTGCCGACCAGCGTTGATGGAACGGTCGCTGATCGGGTTTGGAGACTTGCTTCTTCTTCCCCTTCCGTTTAGAGGAACCTCCAGACAGTACACCATGCAACGGAGCAGCAATAGCAGCATAACCAGAGACAAACCTCCGGTAATATCCAGACAATCCCAGAAATCCTCGAAGCTCGTGTTCAGTCTTCGGTGTCTGCCATTCCATCACTGCACGAGTTTTCTCAGGATCAGGTAGTATGCCATCTTTCGCAACTACATGTCCAAGATAATGGAGTTCCCTCTTGAAAAGGTGGCACTTCTGTGGCTTTACTTTGAGGTTGAATGTAGTCAGCCGGGTCAACACCATGTCTAACCTCCTCAAGGTCTCTTCAAATGTTGGTCCGACGATCAGGATGTCGTCAAGATATATCAATATTGTCTGGAAGTTTTCATCACCAAAGACCCTGTCCATGAGTCTCATGAACGTGGCTGGGGCGTTGCACAATACAAATGGCATCCTCAGAAATTCATATAATCCGCCCGTTCCGACCCTGAACGCGGTCTTTTCAACATCTTCGCTGGCCATAGGCACTTGGTAGAAACCGTGAGCAAGATCAAGACTACAGAAGCAGTTTGCTCCATTCAGCACTTGTAAGGCTTCCTCTATGCGAGGCAACGGATAGGCATCCTTGTGAGTACGAGCATTCAGTGCTCGATAATCCACGCATAGGCGTAAACTTCCGTCTCGTTTCCTGGCAAGGACAACAGGTGATGCAAAAGGGCTAGTAGACTCTCTGATGACTCTCTTGCTGAGTGCATGCTGAAGATATTCTCGGACCTCTCCCCACTGCTGCGGTGGTACACGCCGATTAGGTACCTTAATTGGGAAGTCATTCTCAAGGTGGATCCGATGAGCAACCTCATTACAACAGCCAATATCATCATCGGACTGACTGAAAATTGAAACATGTTTGGCCAGAATATTCTCCACAGCTTCCTGTTGGTCGGCATCAAGGCCATCGCCGAAGTGCATTTTATCTACAATGTTACGAAGGAGCACCGGATGATTGTACTCCGCCGAGACCTCATCAACATAAACTTCATCGTCACTCACTTGATTAATATGAACGTCCGAGTCAAAAGCACATTTTCGGATAGCACCAATCAATGTTCTCTGTTTCAGGTACACATCTTTGTCACCAAAGTTAGCTATCTGGACTGGTACAATACCACTACTAGTCACTCTCACGCGAGTGGGGCCCAATGCCAAACCCCTGGGAAGTGGTCCTATGTCAGACTCCACATGCTCCAGCAATCCCTCGTAGGTCTGTCCAGACTTAGCAGGCATAGTCGAACCTTCAATCACAATAATAGTTCTAGCTGGAACTCTGGTCGGCTTTCGCCCAGACACACGAACCTTTGACAATATGTCTGTCTTTGTATCAAAGTCAGCAGCAGAAATCTGATTATACAGTGCCAGCACACTGGCCCAGCTTGTCTGGGACTTCTGTACAAGTTTTTGTAGAAATTCTGGACCTTCTTCATCTTTAATAACACTTGTAATACAGTTCAGAATGTTACAACCAATAACACCTGGACACAACTTCTTTCGGTGTGCAATCGGAGTGTCTTTCATGTCTCGCACAACTAGAAAACCCATCTGTGGAAAAGTTCTCCCAAGCAGAGTTAGATCTAACTCAATATACCCCAGGTAGGGAACAGCAAGTCCCTGTGCCCCAGAAATGTTGATAAAAGAGGAAACATCCAACAGCTCCCCTTCCTGAACCAGGTGTTCTCTGAAGAAGGACTCCGTGATAGTTGATATCTGTGCCCCTGTATCCAGCAAGCACCTCAACTCCTGTGGTCCAACCTTCACCACAACCTCCGGACACTTTCCGACCGCTTTCTCCAATATTGAGCCTTCATCTCTCTTTCTGCCCGACATGCGACTCGCCATGACTGGGCGTTCTAGTTTAAAGTTTCCAATGATGCTACATCCTCTTGCGGCGTGGCATCTGTCGAGTATGGACAATTCCTTTTCAAATGGTCAACCGACCCACATCCCCAGCAGCGGCGAGGCGTAGTGTTTCTGGATCTTCCATAATCACGGCGTGTTGCACCCGATTCCCTTGGTCGTTGCAGCAATCTCTCAATCTGCTGTTGCTGAGCCGCAAGAAGTTCACCCTGTCTCTTTACTTCTTTCAGAAGTTCACTTTCCCCACTGGTCTCCTGAACCACAACATCCTTCACGCTTGACTTGGATTTCGGTTTCTCATTGTTGCCAAGCCAAAGCTGTGCACGATCGCGAGTATCAAAGTAACTCAGCTCTGGGGACTCAATATTTAAACGTCGAATTTCACGCCTCAGGCTTTCATCTTTGACCGCCCCAGCCAAACGACCCTTTAGAGTACTCTCTCGACAGCTCCTGAATGATGAATCCATTGAAGCGATCCGGTCATAGATTTCGATGAGTCGCAGCGAACATGCTAGCAAGTCCTCATCTTCTGCCTGTCGGTGAGCGAAAAACTTCTGTTGCAGTTGAGGTAGTGTGTTCCCATCCCCGAATACCTTCAGCAATACCGCGAATATCTCATCAGGATGTCCTGTCCTCGGCCCAAAACTTCTTGTCTGGCTTTGCCTGAAAGATGATCTAGAATGAAGGCGGCTTGCTGGCTCTCATTCAGTTTACGAGTGGCTAGCTGACAGCGTACATCGTCAACCCATTCCTGTACCGATGGGTCACTTGACTTCTGAGGTTTGTCTCGAAAACGTTCGAGCTTGCGAGCGGAAGACACAAAAATAATTCGCTCCTCGGCAGTCGAAGTACCAGTGGATTCCAGTGTAGAATGTTGACTCTGGTTATTCCTATCCATTTCACGCACCAGGTGTGCATGCTCAGCCTTAGCTTCAGATGCTGCCTTTTCTGCTTCAGCTGCCCTTTGTCTTTCCTTGACCAACTCTTCCCGTAACTTAACAAGACTAGCTACCATTTCCTCTGGGTTGCTCATCTTGACATGAATAGTTTTCAATATTCAAAATAGCATATATATTAGTGGCAAGTAGCATAAAAAATAGCAGCTAATAGTTCAAACATACATGGAAATTCATAACAGTAAAATAATCACAGAATTCTACCAATGGTTCAATAAGATCAAAGTTCATGGATTCTTCTTTCTTCCATCATGGTGAGTTTCCATTTCCAGAACATCAGCAGGATCAGTCCACTATCAGCAAAGTACATGATATCGAAGTCCCATTTTACCACTACTAATTCTTCAGGTAAATAGTATGCGCAGAATCCAGTCAACGATAGAGCATCGCCTTCATACAAGTCACACAATGTTAGATCATAGTCATCATACACCTCACACATTCACCGTCCTCATTGGTGATGCACTTCACCACTGGTTGCATCACAGACAGGGCAGACAGGGGGTGTTGTTTCGCTAGGGATCCCACTTCTGACACCAGATGAAACGTGGTAAGAAGAAAGAACAAGAACACGGTTGTGGATGGCGACGATTTCAACTTGTATTCACTTCCTTCAAATCCCATAGTACAAACAACCCTAGAAGTACATAGAACAATCGTGTAAGAAATATTGCATAAGGAATGCTACATAGATCTTATGGACAGCAATACAAAATATGGCATATGGAATGTTGCATATCATGTATCAATGGCATTTCTATTACTTCATAAAAGAAACATTTTGGCAGATTGATGAAATCTCCACGCTAATGTATAACTATATTTGGAACCTTCATGTGAAAACCAAGCCTTGTTATTAAATACAATTCCATCAGGAAGAACCAGTCATATTGTGAAAGTCGAGTTGTGTAAATGTAACACTTTTCACCAACCATACTATTTTATCTCAATCTATCTATTAGAACTGTATTTAACAAGAACAAGAATCTAACATGAATAAACTGTGTTGAACGATAATCTCATTGTCTCTGTATTAATCTATCTGATGATACTATTCAGTTACAATCAGCACCCAATATAAACAGAAATTTTAGTTTGGCACAACAGGCGAGTGGACGGGAGCCTGAATTGTTTGAGTATAACCACAGTGGTAATGGACACAGATGATATAAAACATGGTAGCCGGATATGACAATGTGCAGAAATTGAATAAACTTACCCCTGTCTGGTACGGGGTAAACATGACTATGTGTCACAGAGACGTCATTTTCACACTACTCGGATTACACCGTATCACACAATACTGGGCCATGGACGGAACAGCCTAAGTAATAAACATTATTTGTCGATAATGTTTCTAAAGCTTACAGATACCATAAATGATGTGAGAATACCAATAACAATTAAATCCATCTTGCAATATGGTCCAATTAGTATGAACAGTGTTTGATAGTGATATAATCTCATCTTAATTACTATAATTTCCAGCTAATTAATAAATCACTATAATCAATGGAATTATATATTCTATGACAACAAATCTACTTGATAAAGCTTGATTTACATGCAGAAATACCAACCAGCCAGTTAATTTATGCCTATAGCATACAAATTAAGTCCAAAATAGGCCAGCCAACAGTTTATGAGAAGAATATAGACTCGCAATCATCTTAGTTCATGAAATGAATAAGCATCAGTCAGAATACAGTACATATAACTTACACAAACTTTGCTTCAGCTCTAACAATGTCACCAATGGTCCACCATACATTCGTCTACACATGTACAAATGTGTACGCCTAATTACAGTGGGAACTACAGGAATACCCAAAGGACTGCACCCTTGTAACAAAAAGGATTTCCTTATTACATTAAATCTAGCAACATTCAAATATAAGTACATTTACTTATACCGTTGACTTTGAACAGTTTACATACGTGCGAGGGGGGGGGGTGTACACATTTGCAGCGCGCAATGAAAACTTGGCTCAAACTACATAAACAGATGGTTTATCTACTCACAAGTATCGCAGTACTTCGAACAAGACCCTTATATAATTACGTGACTAGATAATCTTACAAGACGTGAGCAGATAAATGCATATTTACCCAATATCGACGGAGCTCGATTGAGACAAACAATGACAACAAAAATGGCGGCAGCAGTGCAT
>JAVTVY010009411.1:0-44130 GCA_036873755.1 Hanleya hanleyi
AGTACGCAAACTAGTATGAAAAGAGGTTTGTTTAAAATATGTCACTGAAGTGAAGCTCAAATAGGTCGTCCGCAATAAATACAACGAATTAGGCAGGCCACAACTTCGCCCAGTGTTGAATAGTGGAACTCCGAAAAATAAGTACTCATTCTGAAGTGTGTACTTTTGAACTCTTTTACGCTTAATTGAACATTTTTACATGTTCATGCGGACGCTAGTGTTTCAAAAGTGTTACAGAGTATTTGTTCATTTTTGAACATTGGTGTTCAAACACGGTGATCAGAATTAAATACTCGTGTTCATATATGTTCTCTAGTGTTCGGAAATGAACATAAGTGTTCAGTTTTAACATGATATGGTGTTCTGATTTGGACGTCAATATGAACGTTAGTGTTCAGTGCCGTCCAGCTCCATATTTTGATTGTTGAGATACTTAGCGTTGTGGAATTTTTGGTACCATTTTGTTTTCATTATTTTTCAAAATGGACCAGTTGGTGAATTCCACAACATTATTTCAACTTATTTCAATAACCGCTAAAATTGGTCAGAGATGAACGCTTTTACGCGTTCGATAAGTGGTACAAATTTTTACTGGCAGTGCAGTAGAGGCAATAAGCGTCAATATGCTCGTTACTACTTTTTTAGAGTGACATAGTCGCGACACTAGCTGGCGATCTAACAACTGCTAATGACACATGTTTGGCTATTGAGGCAATTGTGTGATTAGTAGTTGCTACAAGGCCTAACAAAATTTTCTGAGTTTCTGAGTTTCTGCGCGTACTACATGATCCACAATCACAGCTTCTGTTCGCATTGAGCACGTGTATTGAACATCCCTCGCGTACTACATGATCCACAATCAGACTGTTCACATTGGGTACGTAAGAAGAACACATCTTAATGCACGTAGGATGAACGCCCCTTAACGCACGTAGGATGAACAGCGCTTAAGGCACGTAGGATGAACACCCCTTAGCACACGTACCCCTTAACGCACGTAGGATGAACATCGTTCATAACGCACGTAGGATAAACACCCTTAATGCACGTAGTATGAACACCCCTTAACGCACGTAGGATGAACAACCCTTAACGCGCGTAGGAAGACTACCCATTATAACGCACGTAGGATGAACACCTCTTAACGCACGTAGGATGAACACCCCTTAAAACACGTAGGATGAACACCCCTTAGCGTACGTATCGGATGAACATCCCTTAACGCACGTGGGATGAACACCCTTAACGCACGTAGGATGAACACCCCTTAACGCACGTAGGATGAACATCCCTTAACGCACGTAGGATGAACTCCCCTGAACACAATACATGATCCAGTGCCTCCCAAAATTATTTCACGAAGACAAAGTCTCTCGTAGCGTAACATCTCTCAATAAACGACGTGTGGTGCTGAAACTCACATAACCGAGAAACTCCGCATGCAGAGTCGACCGCTTATGACACAATTACGATAATTGTGTCAGTAGTAGTTGCTATTGCAATTTATGATTGTCTTGCTTGCGACATTAACGGTTAACATTGTACATCTCAACTGCTAATGTCACAACAAAGAGTTTATGCAACCTATTTAAGGGACCAGTAATTATGTCATGTAAATACTTGTACATATGATGTCTCCGTTTCCATGCGGAGTTAGGAATCCATCTTTGGTACAGGAACCAATTTGAGTATAGTGAAGTAATTAGTTCCACTTTCTGACGTCAGGGGGCGCTGTATTTAAACATGGATTAAATAACATACTCTCCGTTTTAGAGACGACCATAATTTCTAGATTGTCGACACCTCTGAAATTGATCGAACCTGTTATCTTGATGTCGATTTTTCTTCGAAAAGTATTGCTATATTCGCCACTTATTGCCTTTGTTTGCCCGAAAAGCTTATTACAGTTATATTTTACCTACTTTTGACTATTGTGTTTGTGGGAATTGCGACCATACCAATTTACTAAAACTATATAGGTTGCAAAACAAGCAGTGAGACTAGTACAATTATCCTATGAAGGTTCCAGTGTTCGTCATTTCGGATATATCTCAACAACAAATGAAGAAACGGGCATGGAACTTGAACCTAATATCTCCTACAGATATGATGAATGTAATGATGACGGGTTATTATGAACGATCCATTGCTGAAGGCAGGAGGAGTGAGCATTATTCCTGGTCTGCTGGTCAACCATTCCCAGGGACGGATCATCATTCGTATATGCTTGGCAATCATTTCATGGTGGGGGATTAGATGTATAATTCTTAAAGGGAGACCATTATTCCTGTCTGCCAGTCAATCTTTTCTGTGGCGTAAACCATTTCTAGATGTCAAACCGTCATTTATATATGGTGGACAATTACACCTGATAAAAAACAACCGTACCTGGGTGGCGAGAAAGGGGGGAGGGGGGGGGGGCGTCATTCCTATTTGCTCGACACTCACCTAGTTGCGGTCAAAGGACCTTGTACGATAAGATGGACAAACGGCCTCGGCGTGCAGTCTATTCACAGCGGATCACGTGACTCCAGTTTAATTGAATGGATTCGGGATGACCACCGCGAGAGCGCGGTTTGCAAGACCAAGCATATTTTACTCGTGGTTTTACACCATTTTTCCTCTTATTAAATTGATGCTGTTATATGATATCTTCGTGCCATTACTGTTACGTTAATGCCGTTAATTGCATCAATAAAAAGTTGAATATGGAAATAAAATGAATAGATTTTACTCGCCACTCGCTGAATTGAGTGTCCGCAAGTCTCATTGTCGTAGAAATAGGTGCGTCCCGCCTAGCAACACCTAGAACGATATAGAGCTACAAGATCCCCCATTAAAATCTTCCCTCCAACCAGCCCGAATTCTATATATACGTCTCGTTTGTTCAAAGTCCCAACCCAGTCTGAACAAGAGAGCGTGCAGACTCTCGAATCGTCCGTGCCCCGAAGTATTCCGAACCTCTCTCTTCGGGACCAAACCGATTCGGGTCGGTAATGATCGGAACTATAGCCGGAAATCATGCAATCTCCTGGCATGTACGATTTATTTCACTATACCAGGGACTAACATTCTCGAGCGTATAGCTATCTCTACAACACCCCTCCCCGTTTTCTTTTTGGCGAAGGTCTTACTTCGCCTAGCTAGAACCCTTCCCGTCGCAGGCAACCGCCGTTCTAGCGCTGTCAACGAGTACTAAAACACGAGACAAAGACGTGAATTCTCCATGTTATATCACATGTGTCAAAATCCGTAACATGCAGTGTACAAAAGTACACTGCGCTCTAAAAATACCCAACTTCAATAAAATGGTAACCATCCCACTAGTCCAGTCTTATTACCAGACTGTCTATAATTACACCCAAACCCACTAAAAATCTCGCTCAAATGGTCAGTCTCATGGGACTGATCACTTTATTTCTCAAAAATATGATCGGCGGGCCAGCCTACCAGCTTTACGGCCCAAATAAATACAGTCAGCCGCATGGGACTGCTCACTTTAATTCTTAAAAATATACTCTGCAGGCCAGCCTACCAGCTACATGGCCGCAATAAGCACCAGTCCGTCATACAATCCACTACTGGAACAAGCCTCTAAACTACTAGCTGTCCAGACTATATATTGAGCTCCCCATTCTCCCTCCCCTAATAATTTCAAGGCTCGCATTCGTCAGCAGCCAACAATTTCGAGTGGAAGGGCCCTTCAAGGACGTACGCACGAAGAGTCAGAAACGTGTGTGCGCACTACACGCCACTGATCCCAATGTGCATACGCTCTCGCAAACGGCTACCCCACCAGAGAGAATGTCTGCAGAGGAAGAACATAACCATAATTGCTACACCTCCACAGGTATCAAGCTCACACTCACAAAATCGTTGAGCTCATAACTAGAACAGGGTTGAGACTATAATCAAATAATGACGCATGTATTCACTCCCCGAGTGGTAGCTATCCTGCCCCACCGGATTCACAATCATAACGCGAACTACAAGATATCGGATAGACAACTCTCATCAGGGCTTCATGGTGAAGACATGGGATGAATAGGAATCGTACGTCTTCCTCAACCCCAGGCCTCCGACATGACCACCCGCACTATACAGATTCTCAAACTATATCTTCTCCAAGTCACTCCATATATTAATCTCACATGAACGTGTCACATAGCTTAACACACACAGAAAACCCCACAAAGAACACATAGTTATACAATCTCAATAGAAGTCACATAGAAACGCGAGTGACGCGTATATATACCACACAGAATCTTCACACACAGAAATTCTCTATTCACACAGCAACCATCGAACACAGACGTCCAGCGCCCGGTTCCCTCACACAGATTACATAAACACACCTAGTTCATCACAACGCATCATCATATTCTCCCATAACACACTACACGTATAACGCCGCAATGCAAATCACAATTTCCGTACAACATCCAACTTCCGAATACACACCAGAGTTCAACACACACCAATAGTTCCAAAATACACATTACATTACAGAACACATTACGAACGATTTGGGTCTAGAATTTTATGTATTTTTTTTTCTTCAATTCCACAATGCCTCAAACAAACATCCTGTGCAACAAAATCAAATCAACCCCCAAATAGGATAATTTCACATAGAAAATCAAAACCTAATACAATACATCCATCACTGCATACCCGTGATGGCACACATCCATATATCCCCACAAAGCTGACACTATACTACATCTCTTCAGACGCATACACGAAATGCGTCACCAACGGCCCATCAACTAACTTCACCATTTATCAGTTACTGGCAGAGCGAAATGGAGCCCACATTGAACACGTCACCATTCCATAAAAATTCAAACTGCAAAAACCTTGGTGTCTCCAATAACCAAGGTTTTATCCCTAAAATCTACAACACATCCATAGGCTGATAGGAAATCGAAGCCTAGCAACAGGTCGTCAACCAAGGGTGCCACCACTATATTTCCAGTACAGTGAAAATCGGAGATGGACAATGGGACCTGCCGAACTAGCATTCCCATACTGGTCATTCCTCGAAATGCACCAGTTAACCGAATAGGCGAAGACGACAACCCCTGGAGACCCAACCTAGCAAATAAATGTTCACTCATGACGGTGACTTGGGCGGCCGTGTCTACCACAGCAGTTACCGGCACAGACCCAACCTTAACTGGAATGGACATCGCCCACCCCTGGGAACGAGACAGAGTAACATCTCGAACTGCTGCAGTAAGTTCAGTAACACCTGCCTCGTCCCCCGTGGACGACCCCACCCCGTCATTTGCAGTTGCTAATTCAGCCCACCCATCTAAACCATGTCTAGCAGGACAAAAACGGCTTATGTGGCCGGGTTTACGGCACGAGTAACAGAGTCGTGGTGGACGAAAGGGTCGCGATGACCGACGGCGTAGGGACCTCTTATTTATCCCTTCCCCTTCTGCCTTACAAGCATCAGGAAAAGCCTCCCCCACTAAATCAACATTAACAGTCCTACATGTAACCGTCTGAAAATCCAACTCCCTCAGATTATATCGTGAGGAGTTCACATAACTCAAGGCTTCAGATATTGTTGTGGGGCTCTTTTCCATAGCAAATCTCACAGCCTGTATTTCCCTGCATCCCCTGAGAAAATGTTCCACCGCTACTGACTCAATAATCTATTCCGGTGCATTCGGATACCCGTCCCTTGCCAACCTAGCGCATCTAAAAGCAAACTCCTCTAAAGTATCCTCGGAACCCTGCACTTCCGCCTGCAACCGCTGCCTAACTACACACGGAGGTTCCCTACTATTATAATGGCATTCCATTGCTTTGAGGAGCATATCAAACGAGGTTTTGACAGCCTCCGATTGATAGTTGTAAAACACCATGGCATCGCCATGAATACAGTCTGTTAACTTCCTAAGACACTGATCTTTATTCCACTCTCTACTTTTAGCTTCCAACTCAAACTTAACCCTAAATGGAACCCAGTCCCCTCTGATTCCTGAAAATACTAAAGTTTTGGGAAGCAGGGGACTTTGGCTACGGTGGCGTTCTTGGGATACATGTCGCTCGGTTGATCTGGATCTGGACGAGCATTCGCTACATTTACTAGGAGAGGCCTCAACCTCCCCCTCGGTATCAGTAGCGGACACATCGGCCAGATTCCCATTATCTATATCCCCTTGGAGATATTGTCCCCCTACCATAGCATTGTCTAAAAACAATCCATTTCTATTTATTGGGCATTGGAAGTTCGGAGCTGAAGTGTGGCCACTGGGCGGTAACTGATGAAATACATTATTTACATCCCTAGCCAGACCAGCGTCCACTCCTGCTGTTCCATTTAGATCTAGTGGACATGGGGGGTCGGGAAGTGCAGCTGATGCATTTACTTGAACATGTGGTTCATTTTGTTGAACAGGGGCTGCATTCAATTGATTTGCAGTCTCTCTCCCACCCTCAATCAATTGTTCAGGTCTGTTATTCAGAACAATAAGTGTTGGGTCCGCCTGACCAGCGTCCCCCGTTGTCTGTTCAGACGTCGCATGTGATGAAATCTCTGACCCTTCCCTGCTTGGAGCACAAAGCAATGTAACAACAGTCCTCATATCTAAACCCACTTGTTCCATCTTATCATCAACTTGCTCCACCTTACCATCAACTTGCTTCACCTTACCACCAACTTGACCTATTTGTTGACCTAATTGTTGACATTGTACCACTATTTTCTCATCCAACTGGCCTAACTGAAGCTCGTATGTGTCTAATTCCGCTTAACCCGGGGCTAGGGGCCGTATGAACCCATGTACTTCAAGATCCTCATGGTACTCATATGAACAGTCACAATCAAAGCGTGACTGAGATACATCTTTTTTTTTAGATGACGACTCTATAACGAATATTATGGATTAAGAATACTGATCAGCGATACGGATTTGATATTTGTGGAACATCATGATGTCTTGCCGGCATCATTGAAACCTGTTGACCGCTTCTCTCTTGTAGGAAACAAGCCTATGTTTATGTACACTATGATTGTCTTTTTGAATTTGGTGCTAATACTGTTATGTGGAAAATGGAATAGGTCTTTGGATTATGGACGCGGATATTCTCTAATGGACGACGGCTGGATTATGAATGACGGACTAGACGCTTGTAATTGACATCGTCATGCAACTGGCCCATTTCTACATCCAATGCATTTACTTGAGCCGTTATTTCAACTTTCCATGATCCAATAATTTCTACTAAAGGACGGTCAACTAAAGCATTAATGTATTCCGGACTTCCCGACAAGTCTAAACCTATAATCTGCCCCTCTAGCACTAGATCGGCTATATACCCGGCACTAAACTGAATCGACTGCATAAAATGCTTAAAACTAACCAACCTGCCCTCTTCCTGCAAGGCTACCACACGTGCACCTCGACTACTCCCCACCCCTTTCAATTTTTGCAGTGCTTCCTCTGTAGCCACTGACACATCAATGGGCCCCAAATCTGCCATGTTTTAGTGGAATGATATACGGTATTTGAAAACAAGTCAAAAGAATAAGCAGTACCAAATCAAAATCTAATCAAATAGCTTCAAATATATCAAAGACTTTCAGTGAGTTTCCTTCTAGAAACTCACTGAATCAAATGAAAGACAGCCCACATTGGTATGTCCACTACAAAACATCAAATCTTACACCAAAATAAATAGCAGTGCCAACTCCTCATACTCAGTGAATGAAAAAATATTTAAACATATGCATGCTCAAAATAATGAAACACTTAAATGAACCTAATGCACGCGCGTTACCGCAGTCAACGTGTTCTAGTTTGACTAATCAGCCATATCTATTAGCGCAAAAGAAAAAGAACAAGACCCATCTCTAGAACAAGTGCAACACGCGTTACCACACAGTCAACACGTTGTTGCAACTTCTCTGTTAATCTTGCACTATTTCAATTTACGACTAATAAAGAAACCCAGGGTGGGTCTGGGGGAGAAAAAAAAAAATCAATTATCAATTGTGCCCGGAAAACAAAGTCAGGCCACCTGTGTTCAACATAAATTAATCTTAAATTAACACAGTTTCCCGTGCCTGGAGGAATACAACACAGAATACAAACTAGATTTTAGACTCGACCACATCGAGGAGTTAATAACTCCGAGTTCAAATACAAACAGGAAATAGTCTGTCTCGAGATGGTAAACTGCATCAAAATTTTAACTCAATCGCTCAACATCATGAACAACCTTCAGTCTATCATTCAGACCCCCCAAGGATGAACATAGGCCAGTTCCCATTCAATTAAATTTCAAACAATAGCATAATTTCCTGAAATGATCCAAGAGAATGGAGAAAACAGACAGGATATACGAATCATTAACTCAATTCAAAAGGATTGTAGGAAGTCTGATTACTATTATCGCAGTGACAACACCATGGCATCGTCATGAATACTATAATATATCGCAATGACAACACCATGGTGTCGCCATGAATGTGGCTCGCATGACTGACAATGCCCCAAACTATCAACTGAGCAATCAGAATCATGTATTGGACAATCAAAATGTAGGCAATATATATCTGTATTAATCCAGAAAATCGACACGATGAGCGATTTTTTAGTCGACCAGTTGACAGCCGACAAATTCGAATATCACGAACACCACCACATAAATGGAACTATAGAAATTAGGGACAACCGTTCAAAAAAAATATATATATATCTTGAAACACAAAAAACGGGGTTCCCGGTTATCAGGATGGGAAAAACGTTAGCAGAAAACAAAGTCACATTGACCCGCGAACAATCTGAGCATTTACTATTGTATTCCAACGCACAATTGCATTCCAACTACAGATTTCTCATAAAGGTCGGCAAAATCTTCAATCCCAATCCAAAGACCCATAAATACTAACACATAGCAGAAATCTCACACAAAAGTCAATCTCCAAAACAATACAATTCAATCATACAGAAGCACATAGGCATCACACAGCAACACCTGGAGTGACAATGGACAAAAACTTCCATGAAAAAATTTGAATCTCCCCGATATACAAGCTCTATATGATAACCCAGTAAAAATATTTGAAAATTGTATAACCCTGCCAGGCTCAAATCGCATTCAATACCACTGAGTCAATTTATCCGGTGTTTACCAATCTATTGACCACGAACGGCCAAAATGCCACTACTAATAACACTTCGCGTTTATCACAGGACAATAATGCTGTATATACGACGACACCAAATGCAATAAATGAATAGAGTAAAATACACTATTCCCAAGACATGTTGACTAGTTCAACTGGCTAAATACCAGGAATATATTTAATAACACAGACCGAATTGAACATATCAGTCTCTCAGAGGAGAAACGATTAATTGCCACATTACACAGATCTATATATGCTGTCGACTGTGCCAAATTATATCGCCATTGGCCTTACTCTAATAACACAGCGCGCCTATCACAGGTTAATAATATCGGTACTGTATATACAGCGACATCAAGTTTATTGAATGCATACGACCGATACACTATTTACAAGAAATGTTAGCGAGCTCAGCCGGCTATATACCAGAAAAATATTTGATAGCATGGGCTGAACTGAACACACGACTAGTTTCATAACGAAAGAGGGGGAAACGCCTAACCGACCTCTATATCACACAGACCGGTGTGATCATATGGCAACGATTTGGTGTAAGACTCACGAAATATAATTGACAAAGGATCTGCTGCAAGTTGTATTGTTAGTCTTTTGTCCAGGATATTACCTTTTCAATGGGCGGTCTTACACCAAAGCCTTGCCGATCATATTGTCAAATTTGACTATCGCGTAGCTCGCCTATCAGCCGAGACAAAGAAAAACCTGTCTAACACAATCGACAGCCTACCAGCCGTGAAAGGATTTATACAAAATCATCTACTAGAATAGCCCAATATCAGGATGACCGAGTCCCGGTAAAACAATTCTACATACACTCAACCTGTGCAAAGCCGACCAAGAAAACAGGGAAGGTGGGGAACGCGAAGAGAGAGGACAAATGGCCGACTTCCACCCCGCGTTTGTTTACCGGAAATTTTTCAGATTTCCAGGCCAAAATAGGCTCTCAACCGTGAAAAATAAATTGATATAGAGCTAAAAGATCCCCCATTAAAATCTTCCCTCCAACCAGCCCGAATTCTATATATACGTCTCGTTCGTTCAAAGTCCCAACCCAGTCTGAACAAGAGAGCGTGCAGACTCTCGAATCGTCCGTGCCCCGAAGTTTTCCGAACCTCTCTCTTCGGGACCAAACCGATTCGGGTCGGTAATGATCGGAACTATAGCCGGAAATCATGCAATCTCCTGGCATGCACGATTTATTTCACTATACCAGGGACTAACATTCTCGAGCGTATAGCTATCTCTACAACAGAACCAACGACAACTCTCGTAGGGTCATTTTTGTTTTGGCGTGTGCAATATGCTGTAAATATATACCCTCATGGGCGGTAGGTGACGAGCATCCCATATGGCGTTCGACTGACAACCACGCACAATGTGGTGAATAAGGGTAATCAGCAATGTTTAAAGTTCCGAATGCAAATGCTCTTAGTTCATCGTGCCCACAGTAACTTTTGCACGACCAGTTTCATTTGACCGAAAGGTCCTTCTGGGTTTACGCTGATCACCAGCTGCACATGCGCCACGTCTTCACTGGTGGCAGAACTGTTGTCGGTAAGGATTAAAATAGATTCGCTATGGCCGTAAACTACATTTGTCTATTTTACCCATTATGATTGGTCAACAGATAATTTTCTCATTTGGCCTTACTCTCTAAAAAACTTGAGTGAACTGTTCCACTCAAGTTTGAGTGAAATGTACCTGTTCACTCTAACTTGAGTTACTTTTCACTCAACTTGAGTTAAAACCACTCAAGTTCACTCAACTTGAGTGGGATGAATTTCCACTCTTATGCTTGAGTGGATGTCACTCAAGTTTAGTGCATTTAACTCAAGTTGAGTGAAAAGTAACTCAAGTTGAGTGAAAACCTCACTCAAGTATTGAGTGATATGAATTTCCACTATTACTTGAGTGAAATTTCACTCAACTTTTTTTAGAGAGTAGGAATGATAATATATATATATTTATGTACGAATTCAACGCACAGATCTAGTTCCCTGAGACCGCTTTTGATACGACTAAATACTAAGTTGATCAAATAAGCTCAGATATTGTTGTGTGCAATTCTCTAATCACGCGGGCAAAGCTAGCACGGGAAGATAAAACTTCGCAACATTTGCTGAATATTATATCTGGAGATATAGACCATTTCCACTCATTCTTTCTACTAACAAATATTCACATATATATTGTAATCATGGTGAAAATCGAAACATGCATAAAACTATTAAAACATTTTGGACGAATATTTTGGGGTTCGAACCAGCAGATCATCCAATCAAAACGATAACTTTTCTCGCGATTCTATCCATTCGGCCACCTCGAACTCGAACATATAAAATTGCTCCAATTATCGTATTTGACATTGAACACCAAATGACCAAAAACAATATTTCATAAAGTTTTTTATATGAAGATAAACGATAATCAAAACGTGCTTTGTTGAACAACTAGGGATTCGAAAGAGGACTGTTATGTGTGAATATTTTTGTGGTTATAGCTTATCTTCATATATTTACAGATAGGCAGACCGTGCTTTTTCAACCCAAAACTGTCAATTTTCAATCTTAATAAATTAATATCCTACCAATGCTCCCCAATCGTACATGTCGCTATATAGGATCTTACGTATTTCAACTGAATTCGGTGCTCTGAGCGCCCATACCATGGATATTTAATAGCATTATGACATCATGGTCGCATCTGGACTCATCTATTTGCAGTCGGGGAGGGGAGATAGGTTCACTGTGTCCATTTACCCCCAATGTTTACACCAAAGAACAGTCCATATATCTACCCCGTATTATGGTGCCACAATGTCGGGACAGCGGCAACATGAAAAGACACTCCGCCAGCGAGCGGGCTAATTCAGCTGAGCCAACCAAACATTCTTTGTCATCAATGTTCACGTCAATGCACTATGAAGCGTTCTCGGGATTGGTTAACACGCGAGTTACTGCAAGCCTGTTAGATCCCACAAGCGATATATCCAAATGTTAGATTTGGATAGGATTTAATTTTAATTAGATTGGTCAATTCAATTTCACGCAAACCTACCACTTTGGAGAGCTCGTGTTGAAAAACCATGGCACTTATGCTCCCAATATTTCAAAGTGAGTTAAAAAAAATGCCATAGTTTATGCTAATCGAGACGAGCATTTCATATTTTAAGTTTCATTTTTCATCTACAATCGTACCTCACCTGGGGCGGTTTGTCCACCTTAACGTACAAGGTCCTTTCGCAAATATACACTACGAACTTATAAACAGACTAACTTTCAGGCTCTCTTCGTGAGCGTGTCGTGGCCGAATGGTTAGAGTGTCTGACTCTGACCCGGAGTGCTACAGCTGGCGTGGGTTCGCGCCTCGCCAGTGACCGCTTGCGTATATACTCGCCTATTCAGAAGGCGCTGGACTGATTCGGTGTCCAGGGTAATATGGACTGATGGTGGAACTAGTTGCTACGCTAGATCTTCGCCAGCGGAGGCACTTGGGAATAAAGTACCTGGGTGTCTTTCAGTGACCGCTATATAAATCCACTCACAGTAGTACATCGCACACACCTGGTCAGAAAAAGGCACGGGTCTATATGTACAGTCAGGAGGTGTCAATGCACTGTAAATAAGTTACTGCACAGGCTGCACAGCACGGGACCTCGACTGTTACTGACCCTGTCTCGACCGCCCTAGTAAGCGGCGGGGTTACTGCAAGCTTCTAAATACCTCTGTAAGAGGGTGCTCCTAGTCTGAAAGGAGGGACGTCCGGAACAACAACAACAACATATGGGCCACGACTAACTACTAGATGTCGGATATGACGCTAGCTCCACTTGGTTTTCCTTGAAATCGCCAACCTTGCTTTGCAACAGCAACCCCTGGTAGCAAAGTGCAGGACAGATGACGTCATAATGTAGGCCGTTCTTTTATTTCTGCATATATCAAAGATTTAGTCAAACATATATGATTGCATCAAATAATTACTGGTCCCCACACTGTGAAAAAGATGTGCATATCCTGAACACTGAAATGCACACTAGTTTGTAACACCTCTCGAACATGTAAACGTGTTCAAGTACGCAAACTAGTATGAAAAGAGGTTTGTTTAAAATATGTCACTGAAGTGAAGCTCAAATAGGTCGTCCGCAATAAATACAACGAATTAGGCTGGCCACAACATCGCCCAGCGCTTAAGGCACATAAGATTGAACACACCTTAGCGCACGTACCTCTTAATGCACGTAAGTAGTGTAGAGACCGCACGAAGGCCCTTATTTTCCAGGGAGATAACTCTTGGTCCCCTTTTTTCCAGGTTAAAGGTATAGGGGACGCCCCATCGCCTTTCACCTCTGGGGCGCCTGGGGCGCCAGGGGGCGCCACCAGCTCAAGGTCACGTGGATGTCAAAAGTAGTTCCGGCAACCTGTAACCTTTGTATTCCTCCGCGCACAGAACGTAGTCCCATGTCAACCAAGTGACTTCCAATGTTAATGTATACGGGGAATGCCTAAAAAGAGTATGGGAATAGACGTTTTGTGACAGGGGTGGGTCCCTAGTGGACCGAATGGGTCGAGTGAGGTATCAAAGTGAAGCATTCGTGAAGGGGCATCCAGTCATGGGTGGGTGCATGTAAAATTAGGATTTCTTCCCGAAACTATAAAAAGCGGAACACGGACTTTACCCCTAAAATAGGGGAAAACACCTATCAACCCTAGCCAAGAGGGCTAATATCGGTCCCCGGGCTTATTGGGACCTGCCTATCAAGTCAATGGGGTGGGTGCATGTAAAATAAAGATTTTTTCCCGAAAATATAAAAAGCGGAATACGGACTTTACCCCTAAAATAGGGGAAAACATCTATCAACCCTAGCCAAAAGGGCAAATATCGGTCTCCGGGCTTATCGGGGCCTGCCTATCAAGTCAATGGGGTGGGTGCATGTAAAATTAGGATTTTTTCCCGAAACTATAAAAAGCGGAATACGGACTTTAACCCTAAAATAGGGGAAAACACCTATCAACTCTAGCCAAAAGGGCTAATATCGATTCCCGGGCTTATCGGGGCCTGCCTATCAAGTCAATGGGGTGGGTGCATGTAAAATTATGATTTTTCCCCGAAACTATAAAAAGCGGAACACGGACTTTACCCCTAAAATAGGGGAAAACCCCTATCAACCCTAGCCAAAAGGGCTAATATCGGTCCCCGGGCTTATCGGGGCCTGCCTATCAAGTCAATGGGTGGGTGCATGTAAAATTAGGATTTTTTCCCGAAACTATAAAAAGCGGAACACGGACTTTACCCCTAAAATAGGGGAAAACCCTATCAACCCTAGCCAAAAGGGCTAATATCGGTCCCCGGGCTTATCGGGGCCTGCCTATCAAGTCAATGGGGTGGGTGCATGTAAAATTAGGATTTTTTCCCGAAACTATAAATTGGGGTCTGTATTATACAATATAAGGGAAAATGCCTGTATGGGGTATGGGGATGGTCAATTTTTTTCGTGGGCTTTACTATGGCTTGTGGGGTCTCGTTGCGATCGGTGAAATTTTTGGTAAAAGTCACCGAGGTCTGTATATAGGCCTATAGGCTGGCTATATGGGGGTATAGGTTCAACCTGGGAAATTCACACACGTTCATTGTGATATGGGTTGCTTGGATTTGTTTTTCACGTCTCGTCATTTAGAACACGATGGGAAGGGTCCCGGAGCGAAACGGTGAAATTTTCGGAAAAGTACCATATAGCCCATATAGTCCCATACTGGCTATATGGGGATATAGGTCCATCCTGGGAAATTCACACACGTTCATTATGATATGGGCTGTTTGAATTTGTTTTTCACGTCTCGTCATTTAGAACACGATGGGAAGGGTCCCGGAGCGAAGCGGTGAAATTTTTGGAAAAAGTTCACCGAGGCCTGGGTAGGCCCATAGGCCTATGCTGCATGGCTATGGAGGTATAGGCCCATATGGGGTGAACGTTTTGGGGTCTAGGTGAGCCCCTTATGATCCTATGGTGTCGTATGAGGTCTTATTTTGAAGCTCTCGTGGAGGAGCATCCGACTGGACTAATGGTTCGTCCGTTTTCTGGCCGTAGTATAGAAAGCGGGCATTTTGGGGGGTATGTGGGTGTGTGTTTGGGGTAGAGATGGACCGCTATGGGTCAAAGTGAAGCTTGTGTGGGTTAGAGTCAGAATGGTGTGTTTTTAAGTGCAAGTCGCGTCAACCTGCGCATGCGCAGTTGGTTGTAGTAAGTAAAGTGGCCATTTTGGGGCAGTACAGGAAGGTATTTGGGGTCGAGATGGACCATCCTTGGTCCGAATGCGTCCTGGAAGGTGTCATCTTGTAGCTCTCGGGGTGTAGACCCCGGTTTGAGGGCTGCCCACGTCACCTGTGACGTCATCAGTACGAGTAGCAGCGAAAGTGGGCATTTTGGGGCAGTGAAGGAAGGTATTTGGGGTAGAGAGGGACCATCTTTGGTCCGAATGTGTCTAGGGAAGTGTCATGTTGTAGCTCTCGGGGTGTACATCCCGATTTGAGGGATGTCCGCGTCACCTGTGACATAGGGTAGTTACGGAGGTGACCGAAGAGACACGGAGGTGACCGAAGATGTCACGGAGGTGCCCGAAGAGACACGGAGGTTACCGAAGATGTCACGGCTCGGCCCTCCACTTGGGGATAGTTGAACTGAGTGTGCTAAAGATAGATCACCAGCTAGCGTGCTATAAAAGGGAAGCGGCCTGGCCGTTTCATCAGACACTCTGTCAACCACCAAGATGTTCACTTGCACAACTTGCCAGAAGCAGTTTACTCGTCTGCACGACTTGCACCGCCACAAGGCCTCCACCCACAACGATGCACGGTATACTTGTATAACCTGCGCACGGTCATTTAATCGGAAGGATCATTAACTGCGCCACGAACGCTCATTCCACGAGGGCGCGACGGAACACTGTAAGGATTGTGGTCAACTCTTCAATCGACGCAGTCAGTTAAGACGCCATCAGCGTTTGATTCATGCCCCGTCTCTACGGTTTGGGCGACAACTTTCCACTGAAGAGGAGCCGCGGAAGGTCAGCCCCAGTGAAGATGAGCCCGGGGAGACGAACGCCACTGGTGATGCGATGACGGAGAGCCCGCCTATACCCACAGCTCAGAAGAGCCTGGATATTCACCCGGACCCCACCGTTACGGTTTCGAGTCATACGCCTGACAACATCGAACATTTTCTGGACGAGCCCATAAATGTTCCTAGCGATCCGTTACAGGACGCCCATCCAGTGAGTGACATCTATCGGCGCCATTGGTCCATGATACGGCAATGTTTCAACCGTCATCGCCCTATTCAAGATATCTACAATTTCCGACTGACCGACCTCGCCCGTCTACGTAGCTACGTGAAAGCCATCTTCAACGACCAAACTACGGCCTTCAGATTGAATCTGGCGTTTGGTTATGTGCTGCAGCATAAGGAGACAGTCCAAGTCCGATACTTTTACCCGAGCAGGAACATCCAGGTATTTGACCAACCGTTTACCATCATTAACCGAGTGTCGCTAGAGACGATGCTGGAGAAACTGGACACCGTGGATCCCTTGGAATGGGCCCAACAACAACGTCCCAACACCAAGTGGACAGTGGAGAAGGTGACCAATGTTACGTTTTTTGTTACCAAGCTGACCGACCACCCCATCGGGTGAATGTATTCACCCATGCACTGATAGATACTCAGAATGCACAAACAACTATCTAAGGATATGTTGCCTCAACGGTATACTGGCCTGCCCGACGATGATTAGAATAAACGGTTCAGAGCGAACATGGCCGAAGATGGAACTTTCTGAAATGGAGACTTCTGATTGGACAAGAATACATCTAACGGACGGGAACGAATAGGACAGATGCAAATGGTGGCCTCTGATTGGACAAGAATCTTCTTGAATTGTAAATATACCAAACGCGGCTCCCCCAGCGTGGGTATGATGTAACATTGGGGAGAATAAACTATATAAAAAAACTTCTCGTTGTTGTTGTTCTCTCGTGTGTCATCCTTGTTGTTGTTGCTGTTGTTGTTCTCTCTCCGGTATATATCATGGCGTTATGTTAGTGTTAAGGTGTAACGACGGGCGTTGACGGGGGTCACTGCATTTCGAAGAATTAGTGACAATTCCATGGAATATCAGAGCTTCTGAGCTATTTCACCAGGGCGTTGAAGCATTGAGCTTGGTGTTGGCGGGCGTTGCTACAAGATGACACCTCACACGACGCATTCGCACCGCGGATGGTCCATCTCTACACCAAATACCTTCCTTCACTGCCCCAAAATACCCACTTTCGCTACTACTCGTACTGATGACGTCACCAATGACGTCACCTATGCTGCGGACATGCCTCAAATCGGGGTGTACACCCCGAGAGCTACAACATGACACCTCCCACGACGCATTCGGACCAAGGATGGTCCATCTCTACCCCAAATACCTTCCTTCACTGCCCTAAAATGCCCACTTTCGCTACTACTCGTACTGATGACGTCAACAATGACGTCACAGATGACGTGAACATCCCTCAAATCGGGATGTGCCCCCGAGAGCTACAAGATGACACCTCCCACGAAGCATTCGGACCAAGGATGGTCCCTCTCTACCCCAAATACCTTCCTTCACTGCCCTAAAATGCCCACTTTCGCTACTACTCGTACTGATGACGTCACCGATGACGTCACAGATGACGCGGACATCCCTCAAATCGGGATGTACACCCCGAGAGCTACAACATGACACTTCCCTAGACACATTCGGACCAAAGATGGTCCCTCTCTACCCCAAATACCTTCCTGTACTGCCCTAAAATTCCCACTTTCGCTACTACTCGTACTGATGACGTCACAGGTGACGCGGACATCCCTCAAATCGGGATGTACACCCCGAGAGCTACAACATGACACTTCCCTAGACACATTCGGACCAAAGATGGTCCCTCTCTACCCCAAATACCTTCCTTCACTGCCCCAAAATGCCCACTCTCGCTACTACTCGTACTGATGACGTCACCGATGACGTCACAGGTGACGTGGGCAGCCCTCACATCGGGGTCTACACCCCGAGAGCTACAAGATGACACCTTCCAGGACGCATTCGGACCAAGGATGGTCCATCTCGACCCCAAATACCTTCCTGTACTGCCCCAAAATGGCCACTTTACTTACTACAACCAACTGCGGATGCGCAGATTGACGCGACTTGCACTTAAAAACACACCATTCTGACTCTAACCCACACAAGCTTCACTTTGACACCTTCCACGACCATTCGGACCCATAGCGGTCCATCTCTACCCCAAACACACACCCACATACCCCCCAAAATGCCCGCTTTCTATACTACGGCCAGACTGCGCATGTGCAGACTATTGAAAACGGACGAATCATTACTCCAGTCGGATGCTCCTCCACGAGAGCTTCAAAATAAGACCTCATACGACACCATAGGATCATAAGGGGCTCACCTAGACCCCAAAACGTTCACCCCGTATGGGCCTATACCTCCATAGCCATGCAGCATAGGCCTGTGGGCCTACCCAGGCCTCGGTGAACTTTTTCCAAAAATTTCACCGCTTCGCTCCGGGACCCTTCCCATCGTGTTCTAAATGACGAGACGTGAAAAACAAATCCAAACAGCCCACATCACAATGAACGTGTGTGAATTTCCCAGGATGGACCTATATCCCCATATAGCCAGCCTATAGGCCTATATACAGACCTCGGTGACTTTTACCAAAAATTTCACCGATTCGCTCCGGGACCCTTCCCATTGTCATTTTCTTGGCGAAACGAGAAAAACGAGACCCCACAAGCCATAGTAAAGCACACGAAAAAAATTGACCATCCCCATACCCCAAACAGGCATTTCCCCTTATATTGTATAATACAGACCCCTATTGTAAGGGTAAAGTCCGTGTTCCGCTTTTTATAGTTTCGGGAAAAAATCTTAATTTTACATGCACCCACCCCATTGACTTGATAGGCAGGCCCCGATAAGCCCGGGGACCGATATTAGCCCTTTTGGCTAGGGTTGATAAGGGCTTTCCCCTATTTTAGGGGTAAAGTCCGTGTTCCGCTTTTTATAGTTTCGGGAAAAAAATCCTAATTTTACATGCACCCACCCATTGACTTGATAGTCAGGCCCCGATAAGCCCGGGGACCGATATTAGCCCTTTTGGCTAGGGTTGATAGGGGTTTTCCCCTATCTTAGGGGTAAAGTCCGTGTTCCGCTTTTTATAGTTTCGGGGAAAAATCATAATTTTACATGCACCCACCCCATTGACTTGATAGGCAGGCCCCGATAAGCCCGGGGATCGATATTAGCCCTTTTGGCTAGAGTTGATAGGTGTTTTCCCCTATTTTAGGGGTAAAGTCCGTATTCCGCTTTTTATAGTTTCGGGAAAAAATCCTAATTTTACATGCACCCACCCCATTGACTTGATAGGCAGGCCCCGATAAGCCCGGAGACCGATATTTGCCCTTTTGGCTAGGGTTGATAGATGTTTTCCCCTATTTTAGGGGTAAAGTCCGTATTCCGCTTTTTATATTTTCGGGAAAAAATCCTAATTTTACAAGCACCCACCCCATTAACTTGATAGGCAGGTCCCAATAAGCCCGGGGACCGATATTAGCCCTCTTGGCTAGGGTTGATAGGTGTTTTCCCCTATTTTAGGGGTAAAATCCGTATTCCGCTTTTTATAGTTTCGGGAAGAAATCCTAATTTTACATGCACCCACCCATGACTGGATGCCCCTTCACGAATGCTTCACTTTAATACCTCACTCGACCCATTCGGTCCACTAGGGACCCACCCCTGTCACAAAACGTCTATTCCCATACTCTTTTTAGGCATTCCCCGTATACATTAACATTGGAAGTCACTTGGTTGACATGGGACTACGTTCTGTGCGCGGAGGAATACAAAGGTTACAGGTTGCCGGAACTACTTTTGACCTCCACGTGACCTTGAGCTGGTGGCGCCCCCTGGCGCCCCAGAGGTGAAAGGCGATGGGTGAGTGAGTGAGTGAATAGGGTTTAACGTCGCTTTCAACATTTTTTCAGCTATATCACGATGGGGAAGGGAAGGGAGGGGAGGGGGAGAGGCAGGGGAACCTACTTGTAACAGAGCAGATCTAATGCTGCCATTTTATAGTGCTGTCCCACTGAAATATCATGCCGTAGGCAGACATGACACCCCACTCAGTCACATTATACTGACACCGAGCGAACCAGTCCTTGTTCTATCCTCTTAATGCTGAGCGTAAGCGAGGGAGCAACAAGTTCCATTTTTCAAGTCTTAGGTATGACCCGGCCTGGGATCGAACCCAGTACCTACCGCTTACGAGGCCGACGCTCTAACCATTAGACCACCGCAGTGCGGTCCGAAAGAAAGGCGATGGGGCGTCCCCTATACCTTTAACCTGGAAAAAAGGGGACCAAGAGTTATCTCCCTGGAAAATAAGGGCCTTCGTGCGGTCTCTATACTACTCACGTAGGATGCACAACGTTCATAACGCTCGTAGGATGAACACCCTTAACGCACGTAGTATGAACACCCCTTAACGCACGTAGGATGAACAACCCTTAACGCGCGTCTCCCAAAAGTATTTCACGAAGACAAAATCTCTCGTAGCGTAACATCTCTCAATAAGTGTGGTGCTGAAACTCACCTAACCGAGAAACTCCATATGCAGAGTCGACCGCTTATGACACAAGTACGATAATTGTGTCATTAATAGTTGCTATTGCAATTTCTCATTGCCTTGCTTGCGACATTAACGGTTAACATTGTACATCTCAACTGCTAATGTCACATTCTATAACACTCACACCTATTACACACTGATAACCGTGCAATTATTACACGATTTAGCACGGTTAAGAACTTTGTGACGTATGAAATCTACACCAGTGATCTTGACACGCACAGGTGTTCGCTCGGGACAATCCATTTCACAGGGCGGGTGATAAATGGCAGGACAAAGTCTCGTCTGCCTGCATGTACAATCGAATAAACAAATAGAATGGATACCCTGTAAGTAGGAACGTTATTTTATTTTAAAGGCAGAAATTGTATAATCGCAGATATTTAGAAACCAATTGGGACATACGTGTGTACACAAGAACAGATCAACAGGAGAAACAAGACGTGCTTTCAGATATGAATTATCTAGAGAAGCGGAGATCAAAGAGTTCATGAGACGCAGATGATGAATATCTTCTTGCTGTTTTAAATGAGACACAACACGAGTGTGACCAGCTGAACAAAGGTAGATTTTTCTCCGCCGACGATGAGAAATTAAGAGATCTGGCAGGCAAACGAAATAGGAAATACGGATATTTAAATGTATCACATTCGTTCTATATTATAATCAAGTCTTATAAATAAATACATCTAAAGATTACCAGTTACACCAATCATTGCTTGAGAGCAACAACTGCCACGGTTCTGCTTCAGGCGGGTGTGTCTATCATTGATGTGATGTCGGTTACAGGCCACAGAAATCACAAAACGACATCAAATGTTTTGTAATTTCACATCTGTTCTTGGCGGAGTTTTTTTTCCAAAATGCCAATGTTTCCAATAGCACCGTGAACATAAATTTCCTTCCTAGTTAAATAGATACTGCCAACATTTTTCATTGTTTGAGAAAAAGCTGTAAATTAATATTTATTAAAGACGTAAATTTCTGTCTCAAGTTTAACTGTTGGTTCCATCGTGATTGATTAATAATGCTACACAAATAGGCTTGTTGCATTTACGTTTCACTGCTCCCCCTTCTGAGAGACCACATAAACTCGTCCAATGATATTAACAGCCTGCCAACTGAGGCGGACGGCACATTTCAACAAAGGGAAGAAAGGTTACCATATTTTTCAATCTTTCATTGTAATCTTTGTTGATAATCAATTTGAGTAGTGCAATAGAATAGAAATAATGTTTTCATAAGCGTGCTAAATCGTTAATTTACGCACGGTTAGTGTGGGAAAGTTTATATTTTAGGGCAAGGGCACGCTTATGAAAACATTATTTCTTAAATAAAGAGTCTATGCAACCTAGCTAGGGGACCAGTTATTATCTCATGTAAATACTTGTACATATGATATCTCGATTTCCATGCGGAGACATGAACCAATTTGAGTACAGTGAAGTAATTAGTTCCACTTTCCGACGCCAGGGGTCTTTGTATTTAAACGTTGATTAAATAACATACTCTCTGTTTTAGAGACGACCATAATTTCTAGATTGTCGACACCTCTGAATTTATCGAACCTGTTATCTTGATGTCGATTTTTCTTGCAAAAGTATTGATATTCACATCTCACCAGAAACAAGCCTACTCGCCCAAAAGTAATATTGATCTAAGTTACAATAACGAACCCTTGGGCAAAACTGAAAACGAAAAGCTTTTAGGAGTGTATCCTAATTTTTCGTTGAACACAGATGTTGATTCTATTTGTGGAAAAGTAGCTAATAAATTAGCGCTATTTATGCGTATTCGCCACTTACTGCCTCTGTTTGCCCGAAAAGTTTTTTACAGTTATATTTTACCTACTTTTGACTATTGTGTTTGGGGAAATGCGACCATACCAATTTACTGAAGCTATACAGGTTGCAAAACAAGCAGTGAGACTAGTACAATTATCCTATGAAGGTTCCAGTGTTCGTCATTTCGAATATATCTCAACAACGAATGAAGAAACGGGCATGGAACTTGAACCTAATATCTCCTACAGATATGATGAATGTATGATGACAGGTTATTATGAACGGTCCATTGCTGAAGGCAGGAGGAGTGGGTATTATTCCTGGTCTGCTGGTCAACCATTCCCAGGGATGGATCATCATACGTAATATGCTTGGCAATCATTTCGTGGTGGGGTATTAGATGTATAATTCTTAAAGGGAGACCATTGTCTGCCAGTCAATCTTTTCTGTGGTGTAATGTAAACCATTCTTAGAGGTCAAACCGTCATTTATATATGGTGGACAATTACACCTAATAAAAGACAACCGTACCTGGGTGGCGAGAAGAGTATGATTCCTGAGAGACGGTCGGTCAATCTTTCCTTGGCGGACAATCATTCTGAGAGCAGGATTATTCCTGTATGCCGGTTAATCATTCCTAGTGGGCGTACACTGATTCCCGGGCAGGGGTGAGCATGGGGGCGCTATCAGTCCTGAAAGAGGTGTGTGTAAAATATGTCACTGAAGTGAAGCTCATCAAATTGGTCGTCAATACAACGAATTAGGTTAACCACAATATCGCCCAGTGTTGAATAGTGGAAAATAAGTGCTCATTCTGAAGTGTGTACTTTTGAACACTTTTATGCTTAATTGGACATTTTTACATGTTCATGCGGACGCTAGTGTTTCAAAAGTGTTACAGAATATGTGTTCATTTTTGAACATTGGTTTCAAACATGGTGATCAGAATTAAATACTCGTGTTCATATATGTTCTCTAGTGTTCGGAAATGAACATAAGTGTTCAGTTTTTAACATGATATGGTGTTCTGATTTGAACGCCAATGTGAACGTTAGTGTTCAGTGGCGTCCAACCCCATATTTTGATTGTTGAGATACTTAGCGTTGTGGAATTTTTTGTACCATTTTGTTTTCATTATTGTTCAAAATGGACCAGTTGGTGAATTCCACAACATTATTTCAACTTATTTCAACAACAGCTAAAATTGGTCAAAGATGATCGCTTTTAATCGTTCGATAAATGTTACAATTTTTGCTGGCAGTGCAGTTGTGGCAATAAGCGTCAATATGCTCGAGTCAATATTTTAGAATGACATAGTCGCGACATTTGCTGGCGATCTAGCAACTGCTAATGACACATGTTTGGCTATTGAGGCAATTGTGTCATTAGTAGCTGCTACAAGGCCTAACAAAATTTACTCCGGAAGACACACCAATCTACACCATTCAATTCGAGGACAGAGTTTGCGCAGGAAGACATATCGACCTTCAGCCCATGAATGTACAATGTATACATTATACATACGTTGAGGAAAACGTGTCTTTAAATAAGACGTTTCAAATACTTGTGAAGTTCATGTAATGTTCAGCCATATTTTCAAAAAAATGACGAAAAAGACCATTTTTGCCATCATGCATCACTCTTATTTAGTTTCTTTGAATTAGCTGATGTTTCTACAATGTATTTCAATCATCTTGTATACACATGTTTGTGTTTTACGTATCTATAAATATACATTGTAGAGGGATTAAACGTCGTTGTATATGGTACAAACTCTGTTCTCGAGGTCTCGAGGTAGGCGTAGATTGGGGTGTCTTTCGGGGCAAATCGGAAGTATGCTTGATAGATCCCTTCCCCCTGATCTGCCCATGGACGTATCTTTAAAGATTATCGTAGCAAGATCAGGACATATCGTTAAAGATTATCGTAGCAAGGTCAGGACTGCTTGTTGTTGTTTTTCTTTCGACTCCGTGTGTTGAGTGCTCAATTATAACTAGCGGTTATTGATTTGGAAACATTAAGTGAACCTCGGCTCTATTAAGAATGTATATATGAGTGAGGGATCAGTAAGGAAAGTTATATACCATTGGAATGTGTATCTGATATCATAATTGTATATTCTTTCACCTCCTCAACTCACAGTGTATCAAATTTTCATCAAAACCAGTAGTTTTAGTCGTAAATCTTCAATGTGTTTTTTTTTTAAATTGAATTTTGCACCTTGATAGATGGCAAAACTGAACCTAAGTAAATCCACACTGTTATAAATCCCACCGTAAATTCACAGTTAAATGTACTGGCAGAAAAGGTGCCAGTACATTCAACTGTAAAATTACGTTGCACCGTATTTTACAATTACCGCTTTTTAACAGGCTTTGAACTGTAAAATGTTGCGCAGTATTTTATAATTACCGTTTAATGACAGGCATTCAACTGTAAAATTCCGGTTCCCCTGTAATTTTCGTTTTTTTAACATTCTTTAAACTATACAATTATGTGGCCCCCTTGTCCACAATTATCGGTTCCCAGTTAGGTTGGTCACTGGAAGGCCGAAATGGCCATTGCTCATGAATTCGCGTACCGGGGGTAGTTCAGCTTTTGGTGTTTACAAAGCAATCGCCATAAGTTTCGTAAATAATCACGAAGGAATCTGCGAAATTATTGCACGAATAATGGGACACAACTCCAAGTCAGATAAAACCAAACCCAAACCGTACTATAGACCGAAAATTAAAGTTAGCCGCTGCGTCCATCCCAGCGCGTGTTCTGGTAATGCCCTGGATGCTATATCGTACAACGCAGGTGTCGGAAGTTTCCTGCAACTGAGCGTTTCGTGTGCAAAGATATCAACCTCCTTTCAGAGAAAACAGGAATTTTGTGTTACGTGTGTGTGCAGTTCACCCATTCCAGTTGATGTCAACTGAAATATCACATTTCAATTTACAGATTAATGTGTTTACGATTAAATGTACTGTAAACTCCAACATACATTTACTGTGAATCAATCTGATTAAAACTCAGACTTAATAAACCGCTCCTCTTTCGGACATGTCGCTAAATTAAGATCTGGGACAATCCCTATAACAAATCCGTCAGATGAACTCCGAATCAAATAGTTTCCGGGTCAAATAGTCGCCCAATGAGACGCGTCGTATTATAGCGTGACGGCTAATCTCCCAATCTCCGTTCTTGTTGCGATGCAGTTATGAACTGATTTTATGAAACAAATAACCGTACCTATATATCCAGCAGTGCAAGAAATATCCCTTGATCTTTTCACCTGGTCTGTCATTGAAGAGTACGGAAGCACGTGGATGAAAATTATTTTTTCGTCCAGAAATTATCTCCGACCCGGAGATAATTATCTCCGACCCGGAGAAACATCTCCGACCCGGAGATAATTATCTCCGACCCGGAGAAACATCTCCGACCCGGAGATAATTATCTCCGACCCGAAGAAACATCTCCGACCCGGAGATCTTCGATACATCTCCGACCCGGAGATAATTGACCAATGGTGTGGCAGCAATCGTTACCGCCATTTTTATATGTGTGAGGTATGGAAAGTCACGTACGCTGGGTTATAACAAGTCTTCAATTTCTTAAAATAACAAACCAGCCGGTAACAAATCTTATGTGTGAATGATTTCATAACAAGTTTTTGTTCGAACATGTAGTGTATGTTGTCTTGAACGTTAGTAGTATACAAAGGGCATAAGTCCCTTCCTTGACCTTTGACCTCTGAGGTCAATAAGGTTCCATTTGCTTCCTATATAATTTATATTACGGAAGTGATGCATCATCTGATAGAGTGCACTCAGAGGTCAAAGAGGCTTTATATGCGCAGGTGTTTTCTGCGCAAGTGTGACGTCATGTATGTCACCTGGTGGCCATATTGGATTTTCGAATCGGACCAGGTATCTTGCACAACTAGACCCCAAGGGGAACCTGTGTACCAAATTTGAGAAAGATCCATGAAGTAGTTCCTGAGAAATCGCGATAACAATGTTACATGGGGAAATCCAAGATGGCTGCCTGGCGGCCATATTGGATTTCCGAATCGGACCAGGTATCTTGCACAACTAGACCCCGAGGGGAACCTGTGTACCGAATTTGGGAAAGATCCATACAGTAGTTCCTGAGAAATCGCGATAACAATATTTCATGGGGAAATGCTCTTGATTAAGAATAAATATCATATCATTGTACAGCAATCCAGCCTCAAAGTACCCCTTTATTAATTCATCTCTTAACCCATCCATGTTCATTTTCCCATAACAATGGCGTCTTTGTGAGCTCGACTCTCATTGGTCAATTATCTCCGGGCCGGAGATGTTTCTCCGGGTCGGAGATGTTTCTCCGGGTCGGAGATAATTATCTCCGGGTCGGAGATGTTTCTCAGGGTCGGAGATAATTATCTCCGGGTCGGAGATGTTTCTCCGGGTCGGAGATAATTATCTCCGGGTCGGAGATGTTTCTCCGGGTCGGAGATAATTATCTCCGGGTCGGAGAAGATAATTATCTCCGGGTCGGAGATAATTTCTGGACGAAAAAATAATTTTCACCCATGTCCTATCTATGCTTCCGTAGAAGAGAGCATCGGGGAGCAAATAATCATCTTCGGTGATCGCTCAAGGACTGAGTCGACAGCAAAGAACGTCTTTGTCACCCGCCTGAAGCTTCAGCCTTCAGGCGGGAATTTTTGTGCGTCTCGTCCGTACACTCGGCAACATAAAGATTTCCCGTAGTCGGTAAAAAGAACGGCTATACAGTGTCTTTTACGTAGCATACATTACAGAGAGCATCTGCAGTCGCTCCTGCTTTAATGCGGACACGCCAACACACCATAATTTTAGATGTAATCGAAAATAATCGGCAAAATGGTACATCTTCAGAAAATTTATGACCCAACCCAAAGATCACAAGATCATTATTGTTCAGCATCATCAGATAAACAAGAACAGTACGATCAGACAACATGCAGGCGAAAATACGGTATAATTGACGTAATTCGTTGTTTTCCGCGTTTCAATGGTTGATCTTCAATGCAGAATCTAGGTCATAAATTTTCCGAAGATGTACCGTCTTGCGGCAGCTCCACGCCTGTTGAGACTGGACTGTGATTGGTCGCAAGCCTGACATGCGCGACAGATTTAAGATAGGGACTGTCCCAGATCTTAATTTAGCGACATGTCCGAAAGAGGAGCGGTTTATTAAGTCTGAGTTTTAATCAGATTGACTGTGAATTAACGGTAATTTATAACAGTGCACGTGTCGTACCTTTATTGACTGATTCTCTTATATAGTATATCCTGCGAATAAACAATGCAAAATATAGTTCAGATTATATATGATAACCGTTATACCATTCACATAGTAGGCCTATCTGCATACCCATGTAGATGAATAAAATAGAAGAAAAACCATACAGAAGAAATAAAATTACAGACTTAAAACGTGATTTAGTGAACATAACTCCGGCAGCTATTGTCATTTTCCTCCGCAGTGAAACAGTCTTTGACATGGTAGGCTGTTTTATACTTCCATTATATTTTATTTATTTATTTTTAATATTCCCAGGAGTGGTATAAAATATGATAGACTGTTTGGGTTTGCATCTGTATATAGCTTGTTTAATTACCATCGAAACGGTATTTGCCCTTTTGGCTAGGGTTGATAGATGTTTTCCCCTATTTTAGGGGTAAAGTCCGTATTCCGCTTTTTATATTTTCGGGAAAAAATCCTAATTTTACATGCACCCACCCCATTGACTTGATAGGCAGGTCCCAATAAGCCCGGGGACCGATATTAGCGCGCTTGGCTAGGGTTGATAGGTGTTTTCCCCTATTTTAGGGGTAAAGTCCGTATTCCGCTTTTTATAGTTTCGGGAAGAAATCCTAATTTTACATGCACCCACCCATGACTGGATGCCCCTTCACGAATGCTTCACTTTGATACCTCACTCGACCCATTCGGTCCACTAGGGACCCACCCCTGTGACAAAACGTCTATTCCCATACTCTTTTTAGGCATTCCCCGTATACATTAACATTGGAAGTCACTTGGTTGACATGGGACTACGTTCTGTGCGCGGAGGAATACAAAGGTTACAGGTTGCCGGAACTACTTTTGACCTCCACGTGACCTTGAGCTGGTGGCGCCCCCTGGCGCCCCAGAGGTGAAAGGCGATGGGGCGTCCCCTATACCTTTAACCTGGAAAAAAGGGGACCAAGAGTTATCTCCCTGGAAAATAAGGGCCTTCGTGCGGTCTCTATACTACTCACGTAGGATGCACAACGTTCATAACGCTCGTAGGATGGACACCCTTAACGCACGTAGTATGAACACCCCTTAACGCACGTAGGATGAACAACCCTTAACGCGCGTCTCCCAAAAGTATTTCACGAAGACAAAATCTCTCGTAGCGTAACATCTCTCAATAAGTGTGGTGCTGAAACTCACCTAACCGAGAAACTCCATATGCAGAGTCGACCGCTTATGACACAAGTACGATAATTGTGTCATTAATAGTTGCTATTGCAATTTCTCATTGCCTTGCTTGCGACATTAACGGTTAACATTGTACATCTCAACTGCTAATGTCACATTCTATAACACTCACACCTATTACACACTGATAACCGTGCAATTATTACACGAATTAGCACGGTTAAGAACTTTGTGACGTATGAAATCTACACCAGTGATCTTGACACGCACAGGTGTTCGCTCGGGACAATCCATTTCACAGGGCGGGTGATAAATGGCAGGACAAAGTCTCGTCTGCCTGCATGTACAATCGAATAAACAAATAGAATGGATACCCTGTAAGTAGGAACTTTATTTTATTTTAAAGGCAGAAATTGTATAATCGCAGATATTTAGAAACCAATTGGGACATACGTGTGTACACAAGAAACAGATCAACAGGAGAAACAAGACGTGCTTTCAGATATGAATTATCTAGAGAAGCGGAGATCAAAGAGTTCATGAGACGCAGATGATGAATATCTTCTTGCTGTTTTAAATGAGACATAACACGAGTGTGACCAGCTGAACAATAGGTCGTCAATACAACGAATTAGGTTAACCACAATATCGCCCAGTGTTGAATAGTGGAAAATAAGTGCTCATTCTGAAGTGTGTACTTTTGAACACTTTTACGCTTAATTGGACATTTTTACATGTTCATGCGGACGCTAGTGTTTCAAAAGTGTTACAGAATATGTGTTCATTTTTGAACATTGGTTTCAAACATGGTGATCAGAATTAAATACTCGTGTTCATATATGTTCTCTAGTGTTCGGAAATGAACATAAGTGTTCAGTTTTTAACATGATATGGTGTTCTGATTTGAACGCCAATGTGAACGTTAGTGTTCAGTGGCGTCCAGCCCCATATTTTGATTGTTGAGATACTTAGCGTTGTGGAATTTTTGGTACCATTTTGTTTTCATTATTGTTCAAAATGGACCAGTTGGTGAATTCCACAACATTATTTCAACTTATTTCAACAACAGCTAAAATTGGTCAAAGATGATCGCTTTTAATCGTTCGATAAATGTTACAATTTTTGCTGGCAGTGCAGTTGTGGCAATAAGCGTCAATATGCTCGAGTCAATATTTTAGAATGACATAGTCGCGACATTTGCTGGCGATCTAGCAACTGATAATGACACATGTTTGGCTATTGAGGCAATTGTGTCATTAGTAGTTGCTACAAGGCCTAACAAAATTTACTCCGGAAGACACACCAATCTACACCATTCAATTCGAGGACAGAGTTTGCGCAGGAAGACATATCGACCTTCAGCCCATGAATGTACAATGTATACATTATACATACGTTGAGGAAAACGTGTCTTTAAATAAGACGTTTCAAATACTTGTGAAGTTCATGTAATGTTCAGCCATATTTTCAAAAAAATGACGAAAAAGACCATTTTTGCCATCATGCCATACACTCTTATTTAGTTTCTTTGAATTAGCTGATGTTTCTACAATGTATTTCAATCATCTTGTATACACATGTTTGTGTTTTACGTATCTATAAATATACATTGTAGAGGGATTAAACGTCGTTGTATATGGTACAAACTCTGTTCTCGAGGTCTCGAGGTAGGCGTAGATTGGGGTGTCTTTCGGGGCAAATCGGAAGTATGCTTGATAGATCCCTTCCCCCTGATCTGCCCATGGACGTATCTTTAAAGATTATCGTAGCAAGATCAGGACATATCGTTAAAGATTATCGTAGCAAGGTCAGGACTGCTTGTTGTTGTTTTTCTTTCGACTCCGTGTGTTGAGTGCTCAATTATAACTAGCGGTTATTGATTTGGAAACATTAAGTGAACCTCGGCTCTATTAAGAATGTATATATGAGTGAGGGATCAGTAAGGAAAGTTATATACCATTGGAATGTGTATCTGATATCATAATTGTATATTCTTTCACCTCCTCAACTCACAGTGTATCAAATTTTCATCAAAACCAGTAGTTTTAGTCGTAAATCTTCAATGTGTTTTTTTTTTAAATTGAATTTTGCACCTTGATAGATGGCAAAACTGAACCTAAGTAAATCCACACTGTTATAAATCCCACCGTAAATTCACAGTTAAATGTACTGGCAGAAAAGGTGCCAGTACATTCAACTGTAAAATTACGTTGCACCGTATTTTACAATTACCGCTTTTTAACAGGCTTTGAACTGTAAAATGTTGCGCAGTATTTTATAATTACCGTTTAATGACAGGCATTCAACTGTAAAATTCCGGTTGCCCTGTAATTTTCGTTTTTTTAACATTCTTTAAACTATACAATTATGTGGCCCCCTTGTCCACAATTATCGGTTCCCAGTTAGGTTGGTCACTGGAAGGCCGAAATGGCCATTGCTCATGAATTCGCGTACCGGGGGTAGTTCAGCTTTTGGTGTTTACAAAGCAATCGCCATAAGTTTCGTAAATAATCACGAAGGAATCTGCGAAATTATTGCACGAATAATGGGACACAACTCCAAGTCAGATAAAACCAAACCCAAACCGTACTATAGACCGAAAATTAAAGTTAGCCGCTGCGTCCATCCCAGCGCGTGTTCTGGTAATGCCCTGGATGCTATATCGTACAACGCAGGTGTCGGAAGTTTCCTGCAACTGAGCGTTTCGTGTGCAAAGATATCAACCTCCTTTCAGAGAAAACAGGAATTTTGTGTTACGTGTGTGCGGAGTTCACCCATTCCAGTTGATGTCAACTGAAATATCACATTTCAATTTACAGATTAATGTGTTTACGATTAAATGTACTGTAAACTCCAACATACATTTACTGTGAATTAACGGTAATTTATAACAGTGCACGTGTCGTACCTTTATTGACTGATTCTCTTATATAGTATATCCTGCGAATAAACGATGCAAAATATAGTTAAGATTATATATGATAACCGTTATACCATTCACATAGTAGGCCTATCTGCATACCCATGTAGATGAATAAAATAGAAGAAAAACCATACAGAAGAAATAAAATTACAGACTTAAAACGTGATTTAGTAAACATAACTCCGGCAGCTATTGTCATTTTCCTCCGCAGTGAAACAGTCTTTGACATGGTAGGCTGTTTTATACTTCCATTATATTTTATTTATTTATTTTTAATATTCCCAGGAGTGGTATAAAATATGATAGACTGTTTGGGTTTGCATCTGTATATAGCTTGTTTAATTACCATCGAAACGGTATTTGCCCTTTTGGCTAGGGTTGATAGATGTTTTCCCCTATTTTAGGGGTAAAGTCCGTATTCCGCTTTTTATATTTTCGGGAAAAAATCCTAATTTTACATGCACCCACCCCATTGACTTGATAGGCAGGTCCCAATAAGCCCGGGGACCGATATTAGCGCGCTTGGCTAGGGTTGATAGGTGTTTTCCCCTATTTTAGGGGTAAAGTCCGTATTCCGCTTTTTATAGTTTCGGGAAGAAATCCTAATTTACATGCACCCACCCATGACTGGATGCCCCTTCACGAATGCTTCACTTTGATACCTCACTCGACCCATTCGGTCCACTAGGGACCCACCCCTGTCACAAAACGTCTATTCCCATACTCTTTTTAGGCATTCCCCGTATACATTAACATTGGAAGTCACTTGGTTGACATGGGACTACGTTCTGTGCGCGGAGGAATACAAAGGTTACAGGTTGCCGGAACTACTTTTGACCTCCACGTGACCTTGAGCTGGTGGCGCCCCCTGGCGCCCCAGAGGTGAAAGGCGATGGGGCGTCCCCTATACCTTTAACCTGGAAAAAAGGGGACCAAGAGTTATCTCCCTGGAAATAAGGGCCTTCGTGCGGTCTCTATACTACTCACGTAGGATGCACAACGTTCATAACGCTCGTAGGATGAACACCCTTAACGCACGTAGTATGAACACCCCTTAACGCACGTAGGATGAACAACCCTTAACGCGCGTCTCCCAAAAGTATTTCACGAAGACAAAATCTCTCGTAGCGTAACATCTCTCAATAAGTGTGGTGCTGAAACTCACCTAACCGAGAAACTCCATATGCAGAGTCGACCGCTTATGACACAAGTACGATAATTGTGTCATTAATAGTTGCTATTGCAATTTCTCATTGCCTTGCTTGCGACATTAACGGTTAACATTGTACATCTCAACTGCTAATGTCACATTCTATAACACTCACACCTATTACACACTGATAACCGTGCAATTATTACACGATTTAGCACGGTTAAGAACTTTGTGACGTATGAAATCTACACCAGTGATCTTGACACGCACAGGTGTTCGCTCGGGACAATCCATTTCACAGGGCGGGTGATAAATGGCAGGACAAAGTCTCGTCTGCCTGCATGTACAATCGAATAAACAAATAGAATGGATACCCTGTAAGTAGGAACTTTATTTTATTTTAAAGGCAGAAATTGTATAATCGCAGATATTTAGAAACCAATTGGGACATACGTGTGTACACAAGAAACAGATCAACAGGAGAAACAAGACGTGCTTTCAGATATGAATTATCTAGAGAAGCGGAGATCAAAGAGTTCATGAGACGCAGATGATGAATATCTTCTTGCTGTTTTAAATGAGACACAACACGAGTGTGACCAGCTGAACAATAGGTCGTCAATACAACGAATTAGGTTAACCACAATATCGCCCAGTGTTGAATAGTGGAAAATAAGTGCTCATTCTGAAGTGTGTACTTTTGAACACTTTTACGCTTAATTGGACATTTTTACATGTTCATGCGGACGCTAGTGTTTCAAAAGTGTTACAGAATATGTGTTCATTTTTTAACATTGGTTTCAAACATGGTGATCAGAATTAAATACTCGTGTTCATATATGTTCTCTAGTGTTCGGAAATGAACATAAGTGTTCAGTTTTTAACATGATATGGTGTTCTGATTTGAACGCCAATGTGAACGTTAGTGTTCAGTGGCGTCCAGCCCCATATTTTGATTGTTGAGATACTTAGCGTTGTGGAATTTTTGGTACCATTTTGTTTTCATTATTGTTCAAAATGGACCAGTTGGTGAATTCCACAACATTATTTCAACTTATTTCAACAACAGCTAAAATTGGTCAAAGATGATCGCTTTTAATCGTTCGATAAATGTTACAATTTTTGCTGGCAGTGCAGTTGTGGCAATAAGCGTCAATATGCTCGAGTCAATATTTTAGAATGACATAGTCGCGACATTTGCTGGCGATCTAGCAACTGCTAATGACACATGTTTGGCTATTGAGGCAATTGTGTCATTAGTAGTTGCTACAAGGCCTAACAAAATTTACTCCGGAAGACACACCAATCTACACCATTCAATTCGAGGACAGAGTTTGCGCAGGAAGACATATCGACCTTCAGCCCATGAATGTACAATGTATACATTATACATACGTTGAGGAAAACGTGTCTTTAAATAAGACGTTTCAAATACTTGTGAAGTTCATGTAATGTTCAGCCATATTTTCAAAAAAATGACGAAAAAGACCATTTTTGCCATCATGCCATACACTCTTATTTAGTTTCTTTGAATTAGCTGATGTTTCTACAATGTATTTCAATCATCTTGTATACACATGTTTGTGTTTTACGTATCTATAAATATACATTGTAGAGGGATTAAACGTCGTTGTATATGGTACAAACTCTGTTCTCGAGGTCTCGAGGTAGGCGTAGATTGGGGTGTCTTTCGGGGCAAATCGGAAGTATGCTTGATAGATCCCTTCCCCCTGATCTGCCCATGGACGTATCTTTAAAGATTATCGTAGCAAGATCAGGACATATCGTTAAAGATTATCGTAGCAAGGTCAGGACTGCTTGTTGTTGTTTTTCTTTCGACTCCGTGTGTTGAGTGCTCAATTATAACTAGCGGTTATTGATTTGGAAACATTAAGCTGAACCACGGCTCTATTAAGAATGTATGAGTGAGGGATCAGTAAGGAAAGTTATATACCATTGGAATGTGTATCTGATATCATAATTGTATATTCTTTCACCTCCTCAACTCACAGTGTATCAAATTTTCATCAAAACCAGTAGTTTTAGTCGTAAATCTTCAATGTGTTTTTTTTTTAAATTGAATTTTGCACCTTGATAGATGGCAAAACTGAACCTAAGTAAATCCATGCACGTGTCGTACCTTTATTGACTGATTCTCTTATATAGTATATCCTGCGAATAAACAATGCAAAATATAGTTCAGATTATATATGATAACCGTTATACCATTCACATAGTAGGCCTATCTGCATACCCATGTAGATGAATAAAATAGAAGAAAAACCATACAGAAGAAATAAAATTACAGACTTAAAACGTGATTTAGTGAACATAACTCCGGCAGCTATTGTCATTTTCCTCTGCAGTGAAACAGTCTTTGACATGGTAGGCTGTTTTATACTTCCATTATATTTTATTTATTTATTTTTAATATTCCCAGGAGTGGTATAAAATATGATAGACTGTTTGGGTTTGCATCTGTATATAGCTTGTTTAATTACCATCGAAACGGTATTAGGTACATTGTTTTGTTTTTTTGTTTTTTTGGGGTCCGAGAATGACTGTTGTCATGGCCCCACTCATGTCCATCTATATTGTTATGGGCATGACCATATACCTATTTTGTGCCAGAACAATAAAAAATAAATGTTCGATTGTTTCGCATTTCACAAATGTTACATATATCGCTCTGTTTGACGGAGATTCTATGTAGAAAATAACTGGTATGAAGTGTATTATATTAAAAAGTTCTTACATTGTAAATCTCTTAGTTTGCTGTGTTGTGTACAATGGAACGCACTTTTATTAAATTCAAGATTTTCCTTTTCGAGCAGTAAATTTCCTTTGATGATCTAGACATACGTTCCTTAGTAAATTCGGGCCCTCGGTGGCCAACGGGTCTAAGGCGCTTCGCTGGTGACCGCTAGCCTCACATCGCTCAACCAGCTGCACGGGTCCATGTGTGAAAGTTTGTCAATTAATTGCCGACGGGCCGTGGTTCTCTCCGGGTAATCCGGCTTCCTCCACCAACCAAACTGACTGTCACCATATGAGTGAAACAAACTTGATTGTGACATTACACCAAATACACCTCGCCCCCCCCCCCCCCTCTTATTAAATTATGTATTTTAGACATCATAGAATTTTCTACACCCTTTCACTTACCCTGCAAGGATTTTAATGTGGATTTTGGGGGGGGGGGGGGATTCAGATATGTATCGTTGGGTACCTGGCTGTGCAGAGTTGCTCCTCGTCTGAAATGTTTTCAAGGAGTTGTTCGAAATGTCAAACAGTTCCCTTTGTCTTCAGCGTTTCAAGGTTTCTAAATATCGATTATAATGACATGTATCTGAACTCTTCATCATTGCCATTTTCTAATATAGAAGCTGATTCTTTTAAATTAGGGATTAAACCATAAGATCTCACTGTGTATCTACATATACCATACAACACTTTGGTATTATTTTCTGTACGAAACACGGCATTTTGCGCAGAATTTAATGTTTGGCATCACAAACGTAGCAGCTAAAGAAATCCCTCTCATGTAAACGTAGGCCTATACTCGTTTGTCAGTCAGTCACCCCATCTTCACGTTTGAAGTTAAATACTGCACTTAACGTTCCGCCATCCGGTCACGTGTAGTGTTCGACTTGGTATATGCGAAGAAGTAGTCACCGTTTCCATAATCGTATGTTATAAACAGTCGCTTAATTTTATCTACCCTCCTCCGTCATTCCATATGAAATTTTATAATACTGTTCTATTTATCTACTATGATTTCATCAGGTGGATCTGGCAAAGCTAGAACAGGTGGCTGTCAAAAAAAATGAACGCTGAGCACTTCTGTAAAATATGAAAATGTGTTGAAATAAATCACCATGTTATTGAAATTGACAATGTGACAGTTCTTGAAGAATTTATGAAAAACAAATCTGCAAAAAATGATCCCCATGATATTCTACACACGACGTTTACAAATGTGAACACACGTGCTTACATATGAACACCGTTTCTAAACCCGGTGTTAAAAATGGTGTTCATATTTCATATTTGAACCCGTCGTTTGTAACACTTAGGCCTGGTACACACGAGCCAGCTTAGTAGTAGTATAATCGTAATTTTTTCCCGATTTAAGGGCAGATAACTCTGTTTGAACAATTTTTCCGAAGATAGCCGCCAGAGGGCGCCACCAGTCTTGTGACCAAAAAATACCTCCGAATACAGGAGAGTTCCAATCTTTGCAGGTCAAAAATAGTTCTTTCACCTTTGTATTCATCCGCGGTGATGCGGTCTGCCTCCGCGGACAGAAAGTAGTCCCATGGGTTGACTTCCAATGTTAATGTATACGGGGAATACCTAAATAGACGTTTTGTGACCTAGGTGGGTCCCTAGTGGACCGATTGGGTCGAGTGAGGTATCAAAGTGAAGCATTCGTGAAGGGGCATCTGATGGGCTGGGTGTGGGGTTGAAATATCGGCATTCTGCGCATGCGCGGTGGCCAAAGGGTATGAAAATAGACGTTTTGGAGCTAGGGGAGCCACTAATGGTCCAATGGGGTCATATGAGGTATCAATGTGAAGCCTATGTGAAGGGGCATCTGACTGGACTAGCGGCTCGGGCGTTGTCACCATTCTGCGCATGCGCAGACAGGGAATTGTGGGAAAAGGGTATGGAAATAGACGTTTTGGGATCTAGGGGAGCCCCTAATGGGCCGATGGAGTCGTATGAGGTATCAATGTGAAGCCTATGTGAGGGGGCATCTGACTGGACTAGTGGCTCGAGCGTTGTCACCATTCTACGCATGCGCAGACAGGGAATTGTGGGAAAAGGGTATGGAAATAGACGTTTTGGGATCTAGGGGAGCCCCTAATGGGCCGATGGAGTTGTATGAGGTATCAATGTGAAGCCTATGTGAGGGGACATCCGCCTGGACTAGTGTCTCGGCCGTTGGGTGCATGTAAAATTAGGATTTTTTCCCGAAACTATAAAAAGCGGAATACGGACTTTACTCCTAAAATAGGGGAAAACATCTATCAACTCTAGTCAAAAGGGCTAATATCGCTCCGCGGGCTTATTGGGACCTGCCTATCAAGTCAATGGGGTGGGTGCATGTAAAAATTTTCCTGAAAAAACCCGGAAAACGGACTTTATCGAAAAATCCGGGAAAATGCCTATATGGGGTATGGAGGGTATATAGGTCGCCGGGCTAACGGGGCTTGCCTATCAATAGAGTTATCTCCCCCTAGTTCCAGGGTGGGTGTATGTAAAATTTTTCCTGAAAAAATACGGAGCACGGACTTTATCCTAAATTACGGGAAAATGCCTATATGGGGTATGGGGGTATAGGACCATCCTGGGAAACCTACTTCTCGACATTTGCGGTATAGGTTGTGGGGTCTGGTTTTCTTAGTCTCGTCAAGACAAACATGATAGGAAGTGTCGCGGAGCGAATCGTTGAAATTTTTGGAAAAAGTTCAGGGAGACCCATATAGTCCCATACTAGGGGTATAGGACCAATGTTTGTCCCACTGGGAAACCTACTTCTAGACATTTGCGGTATGGTTGTTTGGATTTGTTTTCTTAGTCTCGTCAAGACAAACATGATAGGAAGTGTCCCGGCACGAAACGGTGAAATTTTTGAAAAAGTTCGAGGTCTGTATATAGCCCCATATAGACCCATATACGGGTTATGGGGGTATAGGTCCAATGTTTGTCCCACTGGGAAACCTACTTCTATACATTTGCGGTATGGTTGTTTGGATTTGTTTTCTTAGTCTCGTCAAGACAAACATGATAGGAAGTGTCCCGGCACGAAACGGTGAAATTTTTGAAAAAAGTTCGAGGTCTGTCTATAGCCCCATATAGACCCATATACTGGGGTATAAGCCCAATGTATGTATAAATCCATACTGGATGGACGTGTTGGAGTCTAGGTGAGTCCCTGGTGGTCCAATGGTGTCGTATGAGGTCTTATTTTGAAGCTCTCATGCAGGAGCACTTGACTACACTAATGGTTCGTACGTTGTCAATATTCTGCGCATGCGCAGCCTGGCCGTAATATAGAAAGCAGGCATTTTTGGGGGTGTGTGTGGGTGTGTTTGGGTTAGAGATGGGCTATTCACGGTTCCAATGGGTCGTGTGAGATATCAATGTGAAGCATATGTAATGGAGCATCTGATGGCGTGGATGTGGGGTAGAAATATGGTCATTCTGCGCATGCGCAGTCTGGTCGTAGTATAGAAAGCAGGCATTTTGGGGGGTATGTGGGTGTGTGTTTGGGGTAGAGATGGGCTATTCACGGTTCGAATGGGTCGTGGAAGGTGTCAAAGTGAAGCTTGTGTGGGTTAGAGTCAGAATGGCGTGGTTTTAAATGCAAGTCGCCTCAATCTGCGCATGCGCAGTTGGTTGTAGTAAGTAAAGTGGGCATTTTGGGGCAGTGAAGGAAGGTATTTGGTGTAGAGAGGGACCATCCTTGGTCCGAATGCGTCGTGTGAGGTGTCATTTTGTAGCTCTTGGGGTGTAGACCCCGATTTGAGGGATGTTCACGTCATCTGTGACGTCATTGGTGACGTCATCAGTACGAGTAGTAGCCAAAGTGGGCATTTTGGGGCAGTGAAAGGAAGGTATTTGGTGTAGAGAAGGACCATCCTTGGTCCGAATGCGTCGTATGAGGTGTCATATTGTAGCAACGCCCGCCAACACCAAGCTTAACGCTTCAACGCCCTGGTGGAATAGCTCAGAAGTTCTGATTTTCTAGATATTCCATGGAATTGTCACTAATTCTTCGAAATGCAGTGACGCCCGTCAACGCTCGTAGTTACGCCTTAACGCTCTTACATAACGCCTTGACGCCATGATATAGACCGGAGAGAGAACAACAACAACAACAAGGATGACACATGAGAGAACAACAACAACAAGAAGTTTTTTCATATAGTTTATTTTCCCCAATGTTACATCATACCCACGCTGGGGGAGCCGCGTTGGGTATGTTTACAACTCAAGAAAACTCTTGTCCAATCAGAGGCCGCCATTTGCATCTGTTATATTCCTTCTTGTCCGTTAGATGTATTTTCGGTTGCTCTTGTCTGTCGCCATTTCAGAAAGTTCCATCTTCGGCCATGCGGGCAGGCCTGGATATTCTTCGGGTAGCATGTCCTGAAACAGTTGTTTGCGCATTCTGATCGCATTTTCCAGGGCCTCGGTGGGTGGTAGTCCCATAGCCTCTTCCAAGTGACGCTTGGTCTTCATGATGGACCTGTGCGTGGGTCGCCTTTCATTTCAAGCGGTAGTAAGGTATACTGTTCATAGATCGCCATGGCTGTTTTCCTGATGCGGGGGCGCATTTGGGTGTACGTCTGTTGTAAATTATCCTCTCCGGCGTCCTCGATCGCTGCAGCGTAAGTATTGATAGCTGCTGTCACAATACGATCCCAGAAGGTAGGTTCTGCCTCACTTTCCACGGACGTATGCTGACTATCTGAGGTCAAGCTCTCCGTATCACTAGATAGACTCTCAGCAATCTCTGTTTCGGTATCAGTCGATACACTCTCAGCAGTCTCTGTATCAGCATCCGCCTCAACGGACTCCTCGGAGTCTTCAATCCCATGTATATTTTCTGGTGTCGCATCATATCGTAATGTCTGGTGAACGTGCGTTCGCACTCAGAGCAAGTATAAGCCATGTTGACGGTTGAACGTCGACTGTGCATGTTTTTGGAAATACGCTCGCTTTTATAGACAGTAACGCCCATCAACGCTTAGCTTAACGCTTCAACGCCCTGGTGAATTAGCTCAGAAGCTCTGATTTCCATGGAATTGACACCAATTCATCGAAATGCAGCGACGCCCGTCAACGCCCGTCGTTACGCCTTAACGCCCGTCTCAACACCTTAACACACTTTCTTAACGCTTTAACGTCGTTTGATGATGCGTTCGAACAAATGTTTCTTTTGTGCTATTGCTCTGACACACGCCGCTTTCCAGTTCATGCCCGAGGTTTTCAACATCGACGCTGTTCTTTCAATTTCCATATGGACTGGGTCCTTATCCAACAATTTCATATGGATCAGTAAGTCGGCATACCGCTGACGTAAAGCCCGTCGTAGTCTGGGTGCCAATCTGTTATGGGCTAAAATTGCGGCTTCCTCTTTCGAATACCCTTTGCGTTGAAACTTGTTTTCTGTAACCTCCAACATCTCGCCCATCTCGGCGTCCATACTTTCTTTGAACAAATCCTTCCATAGCCTCGAGTTCACATTATGTTTTTCAACCTCGGGTTGGTCCTTCACGGTTGGGTGATATTCCGGGACTGGTGGTATGAAGGAGGCCCGCTGTACGGGGGTGGGTTGCTGCTTCACCAAATGTGGACTCGGTGGATGGTGTAGGGCTGTGGTGATCCCTCGCCGGGTAGCAGGTGGGTCGTCAGCCGGCGATCTTCGGGGGTATGGGCTTTTAAATCTACGAACAGGTAGCCGTACGGACGACTTGTCGCTTCTTGAAACGCCTGCATGAAATGGTCGATGTTCTGAGGATAAATTCGACTACCAAACACACGAATTTGTGCTCTGTCGATGGGGTTGGAGAACAACACAAAGTATTGGCAGTTCAAGGCAATATCTTTGGACGCCTTCCCTTGAGGGAAGAGATTCTGGGTCAAATAGATGACGGACAGATTGCGATGATGGGACCCTTTGGTGAATAGGTCGGCGATTTTCGAATTGTCCTTGGCCGCACTCATCAGATCATCGAGCACTACCACGTTGGTCTGCTCGGGGTCAAAGTAATACGGTTCGTCTATGTCGTGAGGAATCCCTGGGACGAAACTCACATTCTGTAATCGCGTAGTTTCGTAGGCGGGCTGCCATTGGCTATAACACCAAACAACACGTGTCGGAGCTGGGGTTGCCACACCTTCCTCTAAGAACTTCATTACCCAGGACGTCTTTCCACATGCCGTAGGGCCGCTCACCGTCATCGTATAGGGATGTCCTACGCCACTTGGTGGACCTATAGCGGGACTTGGTGGTGTCTCTTGTCTATGCGTTAGACGCATATGTCTGAGCATATTGTCGCGACGAGAGAGTGTCTTTTGACAGAACGGACATGTACTCGACATGGTACCCGGTCAAAGGATGGATACAGACTGAGGCTAATGGTGTACAAACGACCTTATATGACCACTCACTCACTCACTCACTCACCGTCGTTAGTGCGTCCATGCGTTAAGACGGGAGTTGGGGACGCCTCACGGGCGTTTTGCACGCCTCACTCACTCACTCACTCACTCACTCACTCACTCACTCACACGCGCGAGGGCGTCAACGCCCGGTGGTGGTGGTGGGAGCTCCCGTGTGGCAGAGCTTTTGGATTGGAGCTCTTGGAGCTCAAAGCGTGTGGAGCTCAGAGCTCGGAAGTGACATTTGCATGTGACCTCTGTGAGGTCACTTCCGCTACCTTTCACGTGACCGGAACTGACCTTTGACCCCGTGCGCGCGCCAACAATACCGGATAAAAATTGCGCGCAGGGGTCAAAGGTCAGTTCCGGTCACGTGAACGCAAGCGGAAGTGACCTCACAGAGGTCACATGCAAATGTCACTTCCGAGCTCTGAGCTCCACACGCTTTGAGCTCCAAGAGCTCCGATCCAAGAGCTCTGCCACACGGGAGCTCCCACCACCACCACCGGGCGTTGACGCCCTCGCGCGTGAGTGAGTGAGTGAGGCGTGCAAAACGCCCGTGAGGCGTCCCCAACGCCCGTCTTAACGCATGGACGCACTAACGACGATGAGTGAGTGAGTGAGTGAGTGGTCATATAAGGTCGTTTGTACACCATTAGCCTCAGTCTGTATCCATCCTTTGACCGGGTACCATGTCGAGTACATGTCCGTTCTGTCAAAAGACACTCTCTCGTCGCGACAATATGCTCAGACATATGCGTCTAACGCATAGACAAGAGACACCACCAAGTCCCGCTATAGGTCCACCAAGTGGCGTAGGACATTCCTATACGATGACGGTGAGCGGCCCTACGGCATGTGGAAAGACGTCCTGGGTAATGAAGTTCTTAGAGGAAGGTGTGGCAACCCCAGATCCGACACGTGTTGTTTGGTGTTATAGCCAATGGCAGCCCGCCTACGAAACTACGCGATTACAGAATGTGAGTTTCGTCCCAGGGATTCCTCACGACATAGACGAACCGTATTACTTTGACCCCGAGCAGACCAACGTGGTAGTGCTCGATGATCTGATGAGTGCGGCCAAGGACAATTCGAAAATCGCTGACCTATTCACCAAAGGGTCCCATCATCGCAATCTGTCCGTCATCTATTTGACCCAGAATCTCTTTCCTCAAGGGAAGGCGCCCAGAGATATTGCCTTGAACTGGCAATACTTTGTGTTGTTCTCCAACCCCATCGACAGAGCACAAATTCGTGTGTTTGGTAGTCGAATTTATCCTCAGAACATCGACCATTTCATGCAGGCGTTTCAAGAAGCGACAAGTCGTCCATACGGCTACCTGTTCGTAGATTTAAAAGCCCATACCCCCGAAGATCGCCGGCTGACGACCCACCTGCTACCCGGCGAGGGATCACCACAGCCCTACACCATCCACCGAGTCCACATTTGGTGAAGCAGCAACCCACCCCCGTACAGCGGGCCTCCTTCATACCACCAGTCCCGGAATATCACCCAACCGTGAAGGACCAACCCGAGGTTGAAAAACATAATGTGAACTCGAGGCTATGGAAGGATGTGTTCAAAGAAAGTATGGACGCCGAGATGGGCGAGATGTTGGAGGTTACAGAAAACAAGTTTCAACGCAAAGGGTATTCGAAAGAGGAAGCCGCAATTTTAGCCCATAACAGATTGGCACCCAGACTACGACGGGCTTTACGTCAGCGGTATGTCGAC
>JAVTVY010009412.1:0-45526 GCA_036873755.1 Hanleya hanleyi
TATGTGAACAGCTATATGGACAGAGGGAGCATTTGTATGGCTTCTCACCAGTATGTGTCCTTTCATGATCTTTCAGGTTCCCTTTCACTGAACAGCTATATGGACAGAATGAGCATTTATATGGCTTCTCCCCAGTATGTGTCCTTTCATGATCCTTCAGGTTTCCTTTCTCTGAACAGCTATATGGACAGAGTGAGCATTTATATGGCTTTGCACCAGTATGTGTCCTTTCATGATTCTTTAGGTTACATTTGTGTGAACAACTATATGGACAGAGTGAGCATTTATATGGCTTTGCACCAGTATGTGTCCTTTCATGTACCTTTAATCTCTCTTTCCGTGAACAGCTATATGGACAGAGTAGGCATTTATATGGCTTTGCGTCAGTATGTGTCCTTTCATGTTGCCCAATGCGTCCTTTCGATGAACAGCTATATGGACAGAGGGAGCATTTGTATGGCTTCTCACCAGTATGTGTACTTTCATGTATCTTTAGGCACCCTTTCTGTGAACAGCTATATGGACAGAGGGAGCATTTATATGGCTTCTCCCCAGTATGTGTCCTTTCATGGTCCTTCAGGTTCCCTTTCCGTGAACAGCTATATGGACAGAGTGAGCATTTATATGGCTTCGCACCAGTATGTGTCCTTTCATGTTTCTTTAGGTTACATTTGTATGAACAACTATATGGACAGAGTGAGCATTTATATGGCTTTGCACCATGTGTCCTTCCATGTACCTTTAGGCTCCCTTTCTGTGAACAGCTATATGGACAGAAAGAGCATTTATATGGCTTTGCATCAGTATGTCTCCTTTCATGTCGCCTGGGGTGTTCTTTCACTGAACAGCTATATGGACAGACTGAACATTTGTATGGCTTTTCACCAGTATGTGTCATTTCATGTTTATTTAGGTGCCCCTTCTGTGAACAGCGTGAACGTTTATATGGTTTTTCACTGGTAGGTGTTCTTTTGGGACCCTGTAGGTTTACTTTACTCAAACAACCTTGTGGACAGATTGAAAATTTGTGTGGCTTTTCACAAGTGTTAACACTTTCAGGCGTCGTTCTTCCTTTATTGTCCGTTTCTGGGTTCCAAAATCTCAAAGATTCGTTGGACAGTTTTGTCGTCTCTGCTGTCTTGAGTTTTACCATGTACATGGCCACAGGAAAAGGTCTGTCAGTGAAAAAATCATCGACACGTGTCTGCTCGTCATCAGAACACTTCTTGACAAAGGACTAAATCAAATAAAAAAACATGATCAGCCTTATTTTTATATCAACACTTCAGTTCTACATCAATAGTCAATTATTATATATATCTTCGAAAATCTGTTTGCATAATCACATAGATTAAAACCAGATCTGAAAACAAGCCCAGTATTTAGCAGGTCCTCCACCAAGTAGCCTGTTTGAGCCTGTACTGCATTTACGCTTCAAATATCTCCTTAGAAAGGGACATTCTTATGGAATTGTTGAGATAAGTTGAGGAGGTTTGGGAAGCAGTAATGGGTAGTGTAACACTGGAATATAAGTCTGTAGATGTTTATGGAATTGTGGATGGTGATGCTTATAAATTGATGGGTGGAATACATCTCTAGATATCGCGTTCACCACATAGATGGGTACAATATGAGTGAGTGAAATCCAAGATGGCCAATGGCAGCCATATTGGATTACATACTACTTCCAATGAAAATCAACACCAATGGCCGCCTACTGAAGTCAATTGGACGAATTGTTCTCAAGATACCACATTCACAAGAAACAGGACGGGCGGAATCCAAGATGGCCAATGGTAGCCATCTTGGACTGCATACTACCACAATGAGAATCAATACCAATGGTCGTCTAACTGATGAAAAGTACCTACAGTTTGAAATCAATCAGGGAAATTGTTCTCACAACACTGCGTTCACAAGATGCGAGAGAGACGGAATCCAAGATGGTCAATGGCAGTATTATCTTGAATTACATACAGTGAAGCACATTCTCAACTTTGATGTCAATCAGATCAATTGATGATTTACGATCCGGTCACAAGCACCGGGTTTCTGTGTTGAAAGACCTAGCTGTCGGCAGATCAAGGCCAAACGTCTGACCCGTCTCCTTTGCGGGGACAACTGATGTTAAGCACCTTCTCAAGTTTGAAGTCAACTGGGCGAATTGTTCTCGAGATATCGCGTTCAAAAGATGTGTTGAAAGACCTGGCTGTCGGCAGATCAAGGCCAAACGTCTGGCCCGTCTCACTCATGTACGGTATATGTAAAAGTCATCTCGTATATTTTTATCTTGATTCATCGAATCAATATTTTATTCTCTGGAAACCGTGATGATATTCTGTTAAAGATTAATAGAATTTAGATAGGTCGCTCAATTGAAGGAGATATATGTATGTCTCCCTTCACGAGGTCAACCTAGCCTTTCATTCCCACGTAGTTGTGGCCTAAGCTTGACGTTTTAGACATACTCAGAACATGTATGCAAATGAGGGTGTTGATGCCAGATCAACAAAAGCGACAAGTAGAATGGGGAGCGACTTTTGTAGATCTGGTTCTTATCTAATCCACAAAGTTCTGTGTTTCACAGCTTACCGGTAATTGTTCACATGGATCATGCTCAACATCATCTTGTTGTTCTCCCACCACATACTGGGCTGTCGGTTCTGTCTTTACTGTTACATCTCCCTCTTCCATAGATACATTTGCGGAATGCCGGTATGTGATCCCATCATCTTGCACCAATAATCCCGTAGCTTGATCAAGAGGTTCCAGTTTTACTGATAAGTCTTCCATTGTCCTCCCAATTATGATAGACAATTTAATCCCACTGAAATAGAAACACAACAATCACCTTTTATTAGTGGCTTGGAGAAGAAATATTTGGTAATTCAGTTTAAACTTCACACCTCAACTACTAGATTATTTTACCTATTAATTTAAGAATAATATCGTCGAAAAACTATGAAGCCCCCAAAAGGGATATTGCGAAAAATAATTCATACTAAAAAAAAAGAGAAAAAAATATTAATAAATTAAACTAGAGCCTATAGGCTTTGGCATGTAATCTATGACTGGGTCAACTTATCATTTTAATAAAACATTGTTTATAAGTAGATTCGATTATTAATCAATTATTTTTAGGATGAGACTGTCTTGGTGAAGCACAGAAACTAGTGCTGGATGGGTCGACCCCGTGGGGGTTCGAACCTGTGCTCTCGGAATTTGGCACTAAATTGCCAGCAGTAAAAGCAAGCGCCCTAAACCACTTTGCCATCTCAGCTCTTGTTTTTGCAGCTGCGTTTATGCCTATATTGCACGGCAATAGCGTGAAGAACAGATGTATTTAGTCTCGGGGCGGCGGCCCCATTAGAATTTACTTATATCAAGATTTTCACATTTTTTCCCATGGGTTAGAACAGCAGCATGTTAGTCCTTGGTTCTTCAACCTGAGCCAGTTAGCGCGTCATGGGGCTTTGTTTACATTCCACTCGAAAGTATGTCACTCAAGTCACGGGGTCGTGGAGCTGTGTATCAATGAAGGGTGGTCAGTGAAAATTTTGTGACTGATTGATCCGAACTGAAATGTTTTGTATGGCATAGCTAATTTCTAAACTACCGCTGTTATGTTAGCAGGGGTCCAATATACACACATAACAGCCATAAGATTTAAGTCTAATGAAATTTAATACACGACTCCACAGTCTCGCCATATTAGGTAAACCGGGTCGTATCCAAAGCGAGGCTCTGGGTCAGTGGAACGTAAACACTGGCGAGAAAGCGTGTGGCCCAGGCTAATAGGCATAAATACACGACTCCACAGTCTCACCATATTAGGTAAACTGTGTCATATCCAGAGCGCGGCTCTGGGTCAGTGGAACGTAAACACTGGCGAGAAAGCATGTGGCCCAGGCTGATCAAACATGCCGAAAGGTGCAAATAATGGCTCAAGTAAAGGAAAAGGCAAGGCGGAGAGAGGGTATAATGATGGAATATTATAATGTAAAATACTGCTTGCTGATCAGGTTATCAGTGCACTCATTACATGAATATTTGAAGAAATTTGGTAATTTTGACCAAATATTTCAGGTCATAAATAAAGAGATGCACATCTTCAAACCATATTGAACATGTGTATAAAGTTTCAGAAACATCCAGTAATAACTGAGTGACTAGTTAATTACACAAGAACATGCTCTATATATATTGGAATATATGCAGAAAATCGACAAAGTCCAAATCTGGATAAAGAAGGCCTGGTAATTTTGACCAAATATTTCAGGTCATAAATAAGAGATGCACATCTTCATACCATATTAAACATGTGTACAAAGTTTCAGAAACATCCAGTAATAACTGTGTGACTAGTTAATTACACAAGAACATGCTATATATATTTGAATATATGCCGAAAATCTGGGTAATTTTGACAAAAATTGATATTTCATGTGTCTCAAATAAGAGATGCAAATCTTCAAACATGTCTACAAAGTTTCAGAACCTTCTGATAAAAATAGTAGGAGTAGTTGATAAACACTAAAAACTTGTCTATACATGGGAATAGATCCTGAAATGGCAAAGTCCTATATTAGTTCAAAACGTCATAAATGTGCCAAAAATTATAATTTCGCCTAGTAAATAGGACATGCACAACTTCAAACCATAGGTAACACATATGTAAAGTTTCATTAAAATAGAAGCAAAATCTAAGGAGGAGTAGCCCGGACAAAATTGTGTGATCCTGAAAATGGCAAAGTCCTATCAAGTTCAAAACGTCATAAATATGTCAAAAATAAAAATAGGAGATGCACATCTTCAAACCATAGGTAACACATATATAAAGTTTCATTATAATAGAAGCAAAATCTTAGTAGTCGGGGGGGAAATGTGTCTACAGACACGGACGGACAGACAGACGAACAAGCCGATTCCAGTATACCCCCTCTAACTTCGTTGCGGGGGATATAATAAATACTATGCTATCACATTATATAGACTGAGCATTACTTCTTACCGTGTAAAATGAATTCTCTAGGCCCACTAAACTTTAGTACTGGTAAAACTAGGAGAAATGGCATATTCGGTTGAATTTCTGTTTCATTTCTCTCAACCTTGTGAGAATATAATTTTTGGTTAAATATTTAATTTTTTGTATTGTTATTTTTGGTTTCCAGTTTTACGCTAGGTATTTTCATGGTTATACTGGTAGATTATTGTTGTTGCTTCATGGTGTAATGGAGAGTAATAGCCTAGCTATATAATGCTTTCACTAATATTGGAGTGTACTGTATATAGTCACACAATCACTAACACTGTCTTGCTCAGTACCGGTATCTATTTGAGTGGAAAAAATGTATAAATAGGCCTATTTTTATTTTAAATATATTTATATTCTGGTGATTAAATATCGTATCAATTGCAGCCCTCGCTATAAGAGTTTGCCGTTGTCCATCCACGGCAAAAAAAATGCAGCAGATGTCTGATTTTCCGAACTGAATAATTATCGTGGGGGCTATGTTTTTATCAGATGGGTATCATACCAGGCCTTATTTTTTGACGCGAACGCTCGTTCAGGTTACGTGAAGGTTGCGCAAACCATATTTTACGCGAACGGTCACCGTTCACGTGGGGCGAATTTCATCTGCTAGCTTTACTTTCACAAGTCGGCAGTGTCTGTCTGCACAAAGTGAAAATAAAATAAATAGTGGCGACAGCGATATTTCCGCGTATACCGTCCACTTTCTCCTTTTGTCGACTGGCAGGCTAATTTACACGGCCGTGGTTGTTTGATAAATCATGAATTCCTTATGGCCTAGTTAATTGTTTGGGTCGGAGTGGTTTCGTTTTCACTGGTCAGACAATTACGCATGCCCAGATGGAAATAGGTCAGCCCGTTCAGCAATTTCAGAAGTTGCATGAAATAGAAAGTAAAGAGGTCTGTCCGAAAGTGAATGGCCAATTAGCGGACCCCCTCTAGGAAGCAACCCCATAATTAGATTGGCACTGTAGCTGCATGCGAAGTGCTACCGGTTAAAAGTGTGTACCTGAACTGTGACGTCTGGGACGTATTTCTTTCACATTATAATTTTCACAGCCTGTTGACCTCAACACGTGCTTCGAACAATTCCACGCAAGCCCCAGGCGATCTCAATCATGAAGGCTGGTGATCACGGTGGGGTGGAAAGACCAGTCGCATGCAAATTACAACATCATCATTCATTCTCGGGTTTTGTATTCAAATGAACCGTTACCTTATTTTTATGTCATTGAAATATTGCCACTGTTTTCACGGGTTTAAAATGTTCATATGATCAAATAATATGTACTCGTGTTCAGCTTTGTTACAGCTTTCACCCCTGCTGAGTTTGCCAAGTGACTCAAGTGAGGTTATCCCGGGCAGTGTGGTTCGTGTCCAAAAACAATGAAACCGTGGGGGAGATGGGTTGTAGTGAAGTTTCTCCGTAAATCAAATAGCATCTCGTTGGGGTATTTGTTCTCTTATTAAGAGTAGATAATCTTTATTCTTTTCACAGTAATGTAATATTCTCATGGTTTCCGGATAATAAATAGCTTTTTGCTAAAACAATGGGGAAACAGTTAATTGCGTATGCGTGCTCTTCCACCCCTGGAGTCAAAATCAGAATGGGCTTAGCGATAGCGGGTCATGCGCAGTGGGTGGGTACTAAGTCCAGATACGAATGTTTGACACCCCAAAGTCATCCGTACGACAGGGTCAGGATTCAAGTATCTTTATTATCAGTGATTATGGCAAAGCATTTTCTTGGTGTAGATGACAAAGGACCTACCAATATGATATGATCCAAAAATAGTGTGCGGGGGGGCACAGGTTGTGAAAGACGCATCTCTGTTTACAAGACAATGCTTCTCTTGAGATTTTTGGTCGAATAAACAACACTCTTTATTCTTCTTACATTAGTGAAACATTATTACGCTTTCAGCGGAATAAAAATCTATTTGATTGAACAATGAGACATCAGTTTTAGAATTTTTCCACCCCATACCTACCCCGGTCTTCATGCTGATTTCACCATTTCAGACTGACCCGATTCTTGTCAACTCGACATACCGTACCGTAAATTAACGGGAAATGGTGCACTCGAACTCTGCACAAAATTAACATGCCTTGCAACAGGGTTTGTCCAGAATATACGGAAACATTACGAACAAGAGAGTGATTAAAAGAATGTATTATAGCGCCTCTATCGAACTAAGACGTCTCCTAGAAGAAGAATAGGTTCGCAGCAGTGATCAAGTCAAATCACTCGAGGACAACCCCGAGCACTTCCTGCCTATTTACTCGCGCACTGAGACACTGGGACAAGCAAAACGCTGCAAGATAACACTTTCAGATACAAAAGAGTATTGTAACATATATATTGTTAAAGTAATAGACTCAAGAAAGAAAACAATATCGCGATAAACAGAAAATACAGACAATATCAAGGATGAGCTCAAGAGCTCTTTCTTTAGGATGTGTACGTTGGTCGGACGGCGGAAGGATATCTTTAAACTTAATTCATGCCCCTATAATGTAAATCTATTACCATAGATTACATAAAAATCTTTCTTTTCTTCGGCAGTCCACCAAATTTTTCCTCTTCTTTAACCACAACAATTATTTTTCAATTTCTTCTCTCTTTTTCCGCTCTGTCACAAGGCTAACATTTTGTTTTAAAACCACCCAACATGGTGCACATATAATACGAGACAATGCCTACATGACGTTACTACATATTAGCGTCAGATTCGACATTCAGCAGCTAACCATCGTTCAAATTGTTTTTCTCTGTGTTCTGCCCTTGTAAGTGGTTTAAAACCACCAAACTTGGTACACATATAATACGAGACAATGCCTACATGACGTTACTAACTATTAGCGTCAGATTAGACATTCAGTAGCTAACCATCGTCCAAATTGTTTTTCTCTGTGTTCTGCCCTTGTAAGTGGTTTAAAACCACCAAACTTGGTACTTTTTATTTATTTATTTCCAAGGATAACCTACGGGAACAAGTCCCATTCACAGGCTCCGACAGCACATACATATAAATATTAATAAACTGATTGTACATAAATAAAAACACTTAGGTATAGATATTAACGGCATATATACATGTTATAAACACTTGGATTATAAAACTGAATATAACTAAGATCGTGCATATTTTACTCAACTAAAATTACATAGAAATTAAAAAATAGTTTTTAGGTACAGTTGGTAACATTAACACGTCAAATGCACTAAAATTATAAAACTGTATGGCGTAGTAAAAGTAATGAGATCGTGCAAATTTTTAACGACTAAAATTAATTTTCACAACAGACAAAAACAAAAAGATGTCATGATAATTCAAATGTACATGCTAAAACAGTTCTTTAAGTTGGCGTTTAAATGATGTTGACTGGCTAAAAATATCAAGACTATTGTTATCCTTTATAATATCATTACAATTGTTCATGATTCTTATTAAAGGCGAATATTTGTGTACATTTATTCGACTTCGTCGGGGTCGGAAAAGAGGACAACTTCTTAAAACTCTGGTTGGCACACTAAAACTTAGCCTCGATAAAATATAATCAGAGTCATAAATACTATTCACACATTTATGTAAAAACATGGAATCTAAAAATGCTCGTCTTTTGAACAATGTTGGTAAACCGAAAGAGGAACACAGTTCCTCATATTTGTTGCCATCGTAGTGATGGCCCAATTTAAAACACAAACATTTAATAAATTTTCTCTGCACACGTTCGATATGGTCAATGTTTGTTTGTTGCCACGGATTCCAAACAACTGAACAGTATTCAAGGTGGCATCGAACGTGTGTGATATACAGTGAAATAAGAGTGTTATGTTCCTTAAAACTTTTGCTGTTTGCGACAATACCTACATCAAGTACACATATAATACGATTATTTTTCAATTTCTTCTCTCTTTTTCCACGCTGTCACAAGGCTAACATCTTGTTTTAAAACCACCCAACTTGATACACATATAATACGAGACAATGCCTACATAACGTTACAACATATTAGCGTCAGACTCGACATTCAGTAGCTAGCCTGAAATGTCCGTATGTATGTCTGTCACAGATAACGTCCGTTGACACCCTTCCAATTGGTTTAGTCACCAAACATGGTATACAAATACTATACCTACAGGATGGTACCGGTATCATGTAAGCATCAAATTCGACATTCAGTAGCTAGCCATCGTCCAAATGGTTTTCCCCTATGTTCTGAGCATTTAATTACGACTGAGCCAACCAACTTGATACACAAATACTATGCGACAATACCTACATCAAGTTAACATATGAGCTTCGACAGCCAGTAGCTAACCATCGTCCATATTGTTTCCCTGTATTCTGCCATTGCGAGTAATTTCGGGCCACCAAACTTTACAACTTTACTACGAGGCAATGCCCACATGACGGTACCATATAAGCGTCACACTCGGAATTCAGCAGCTAGCCATTGTCTAAATTGTTTTCTCCTATGTTCTGGGTACATAGTATGGGTGAGCCACCAAACTCGGTACACATGTACTACGCGACAATACCTACATGATGGTACCATATAAGAATCAGATTCGACAGCCGGTATCTCGCCATGGTCCAAATTGTTTTGAGTATAAAAATACGACTGACCATATGGAACCATTCGATAGTTTATATGTAAAGTGGCTGTGCGTAGTATAAACATACTAGCTAAACAGTAAGCATCCGATCCAACATTTAGTAGCATGCATTTGTCCATAATTAATTTCTGTGTCTATCTTAATAAATATCATGTTTTTCCATTAACACATCGCATAGAGGTACAATGCACACGTGTAGAAATAGCTTGCATAGAACAGCTCTTGATGGATATTTGGGTTACGTTACCAACAGCTGGCTAAGCCCTTTTGGGTGGGTGCCAATTCTCACGGATAAGCAACCGTTGACATCATTGCAAGTGGTTTGAAGCTATCAAATTTCATACAAATTAGTACGGGACAATACCTAAATGATGGTGCCATTAGTTCCACAATCCACCGCTAGGTGACGAATAGGTAACTGTCACCTGACAAATCAAATATTCTGTTATATTTTTTATAGAATAAAGCTCTATAGAGGGTCTCCAAATTCATATTACATATGAAACTAGGAATTCACTTTAACCAAATTCGCCAGGACACGCTTCCATATAAAAAGCTTCGGATGGGACCATATATATATCCGGAGGCTAAAATGACACCTAAGACCTTGATTCAAAACGATATTTGATGTATGTCACAGATTAGTGACATTGCAACACTAGATTGCTTTTGATCCAAGTGGCAAATAAATGAACGAATACGACAGTTTTGTGTTTCGTAAAAACGATGGTACCTCACCATTAGTACAAATTTTATTTCTAAATATATAGTCGCATTACCTTAGCCCCATAAAGAAGATAAGGTATCTTGTAATAATTAAGTTCAAATTCAAACTTAGTTCCGTAGGACATGAAATATGAAAATTAAGGTGGCTCCCTGGTTTCGATCGAAGACATGTCATTTTTCTCATATTTTTTGTATAGCTCAGGAAGTCCATCCTATATCAGAAAATGATATAAAAATTGGGGCATAGCGTATTACTTTTTTCTGATTTTCAGGTTGTATAACGTGTACCTGTGGCAAATTGGTACAATGTGATTACCATGTAAAACACTCAATACTTGAGACATAATTGTTTTCAGAATATTCAAAAGTCATGTCAATTTTCTCATTATTTTACTATGTATTCCTTGAAGTAAGTAGTTTTTTAATAACTCAAATATAAGGTAGGTCGCCATCCAAAAAAGGGCATGAATAGGGCTCCGAATCTACGTACTCTCACATTTTCTCCCGCCATTTTGCATGAAGTCGCAACAATGCAACGTCATGACGTCGACAAATGCCATGCCAACCAAGAGTTTGCCATTCGACGTCATGACGTCACAGGCGATGCTTAGTAAACGCAGCATGTCACAGTATCTCATTCTATCCATTCGCGCACAAGAGTACGACTATAAGGGAGGTAATTGCTATGCGCAAAAAGCTGCGCAGAACAGCCATTCTTGAAACCAGGGAGCCACCTTAAAATACCCGGTAGCTCAAAACGTATCGTATTCGCCTCTTTCTCAAGTGTCGATCACATGACCTGCTGGGTGAGTTCCGGTCGTTTGGCGTCGTAAGATTTGCATGGAGCACGCTAGTTTTTCGTTGACAGCGTCTGTTTCATATGAGTGAAAATTATACAAGTTGTCTTGCTTGAAAGCTAATGCATTTCTGAAATATTATCTACCAGAACCAAACTGCAAAACTTTGTTTTAAAAAAAATTCCCATTGACTTCAATGTTATTTTCGCGACCGTCAAAATCTCCCGCAGGTTACGTCCCATATGCCGTCGGCCGGAACTCACCCAAAAATGTACCACGTGACTGCACTTGTGCAACTCCCGAATATGCCGTACTGAATGCCTCAGTTTATTCACTGCTAAAAGGTTCATTTGCTTATTATGTCATGAAAATATTATTATATACAAAAACAAATTTAAGTTTTGGGACAAATGAATCGTATCCATAAATTTCGTTTTGAATATATGATGGGACTATAAATGATAACGGTTTGGGACGACTGCCTATAAATCTACATGTTAATCGAGTTGTCTCCCTTGAAACTTTCAACGTTTTGCCCTCAAGCTGATGCGCGCATTCTGTTCACAATCAGCGATGACGTCACAGGATTTTCATCTATTCGATAGTCGACCTACTTTAAATTTCATATTAATTCTCTCAGTTAACACTCTGAAACATGTTTTGGGAGAAAAGTGAGGTCTGCCTCAATCTAGACTTCACAAACCTTGTTTTTGTTGTTGTTGTTATTATTCTTTGTCTTTAAATCCACCGGTGGGTATTAGTTCCTGGTTCTGTTTAAAAAAAATCATGAAGCACTATATACCCAAATGCTGTTTTTCCCCCTTAAACTGGAGACATTAGGCGGTTGGCGGTGTTTGATCACTCACGTACTCTAATAATACCTTGATCGAAACAAGTCGAACAATCTGCACAAATTTGATAGTACTCGCCACAACAAATGTAAATATCGCGCGCTAAACAGTTACCAAAGCGAAAATAATTTAACCCTATCACTGGAGTGGACACGGATGCCAAAGATATTAATTTTACTGGAGCTCATCTTTCATCATCCATTCAGAAATCGTTTACAGTGAAAACGTTTGCGAGTTTTCATGGCAATAACTTTGTCGAACGGTAGACCCATTATGTGTAACGGTTGAACCATAGTGAATACGGAAGACGAAAACTGTTGTGCTCGTGACGATGACATACATGTCCGTTTACATTTCGTTGAACCGTTTTAATTCCTGTTACACCAGCACGACTACGGAGCAAGTAGTCTAAAGTCTAAATACGGACTAAATTTGCAAATCAAAATTCCAGTACTGTCACTTATCCATTCAGATCGGTGATCGAGAGACACCGTGGGTGATGCCGGCTGTACAGCGTCCAAGTTACACGGCTACAGTTCAGTTGTTCGTAATTTCCCCCTTTGAGAGAGGCACCTCCATATGAGTACATATTAATATACAATCAATTGGAACCACTCAACATTTATAGCTCAACTATCGTGCTATGAAGTGAACATTTATACAATTCTATAATTGGACGATCTACTATCGTGAAAGTGCTGTGATAGTCTAACCATGTGAGCTTCCTAGCGGTGTATGCGATGATTGATTGATTGAAATTGTAGTTTAAGGGCCGCTTCCCATTCGGATTTCGCGGCCCATCAACTCAATGTTTTATTCGAATTTCGCGGTACATTACTTTGTTTATTGAATATCTTTTCCAGCGCTAAATATATAAATAAATAAATAAATAAATAGATAAATAAATAGATAAATAATAAATAACAATGAGAGATTAGTAGGAGATATAAATAGAAGTAAATAAGAATCGCTATATGTACAAGTTCGTAAGTCTCTTTTTGGTTTTTGGTTAAGTTATACTGGTAAATATGAGTTCACTGTAATCGCGTGTATGATTCCTTTGTCTTGGTACCCCTTTGTACGCACAAAGCCGTCCAGAAAAAACTGGGAGAACCAAGGGCGTCTTCAGGATTTTTCGGATCGACTTCACTAACGACGCCCTTGGGAACAGGGTGGGTTCTTCCAGAAATCTGTGCCTGTAACAATTGCTTGGAGTGTGTATTGGGGCACAGGGCGGCAGGTCTACGTCCTATATTGCGTGAAAGTCAAAGGATCATATTCTGTGTTAAGGCGTCAGTTCGGTGTCATCTATGGGGTAGCGTGTCGGTGTGGTCTAGGGTCGAGTATTCTGATTCTGGGTGTTCTTGCTATGCGGCGTTGTCACTCAAGGCGCTGTTGGTATTCCTGTAATCGTCATCCGTCTTCTGTGTCAGGTCTTGTCCAACTCGTCTGTGGTCTTCGGTGTGCCTGTATCATATGAAATAGAAGGCTTGTAGTCATTCTTGTTTTCTATTGTTTTTCGATGCAATAATTTGATATATCTTCCTCCCAACAACAGGCACGCCCCGACCGTCAGTCACATAATATGAATACCAATATATAATTAAGTGAGTAAATAGATAAACAAATGAATAAATAACTAAACTTTTCGATAGATTCAGTACTAGGTGAATACACAAATAAACGGCTCTGTATTATTTCTGTATGCATTATCGTTTGATGGCCATAACGAATTTGTAGGACAATGAGATAGACGGCCCTCAGTATCAAGGTAACTCCGCCATCACCATTTCCTATATTTTATGCCGAATACTGCTCGCTATATGCGATTTGGCCGTGCTAATGTTGTCATGAATTCAATTAGATTTGGCCATCGTTTGTTTTGTAGGACAGTGGAACAAACGGCCCTCAGTATCAAGGTAACTCCGTTGTTGCCATGCCTATTTTATTTCTAAATGTGTCTGTGACATTTTGGCCGGATGTTATGTATGGATAGTTCATTATGGCCATAATGTTTTGTATGGCTATGGTGCACACGGCCCTCAGTATCAAGGTAACTCCGGTGCAACCATACCATTTGTTGAAGTCAGAAGAATGGTTTGGCCTCTATCAAATCGTGTCATAGTACTTGGTGTACTAGTAGTTGATTATGTGGAAAAAAAAAAAAAAAAAAAAAAAAAAAATTGCTGACTGCGCATGTACGGCGGTAGTTTTATATACTGGAGTAATAACCAGCAGTTTTGATAAAATTTATTAAGGACTTGAATACCTGATTTCTAATTGGGGGCTTAGGGTTTAATAACGCTGGTAATGTTAACGGAGTGTTGAATTTTTTTAATTCGTTTCTAAGTGCCACACGTTGTTGGCTGTGGATTGGGCATTCAAGTAGCACGTGTTCTATTGTTTCTTCTACATTGTTGCATGCGGTACAGAGTGGTGAGGTGTTTTTCAGAAGCATGGACAGATGTGATTTAAGTCCGGTTTTGCCTAGTCTTAATCTGGTGATTGTGCGGTCATCACGTTTATTGTCTAACTGGAATCCCTGGGCTTGTCTTTTCTCTCCATCAAGGATCTTATGTAACCACCGTCCACGTTCTTCTTCGTTCCATTCCTTTTGCCACTTGCTATCTATTTTGCGTCTAATGATAGTGTTGAGTTCTTTATATCCTAATCCTATTGGCACATCGTGTGTAGTTTTAGCAAGACTGTCTTTGGCAGTTTTGTCGGCTGCTTCGTTACCTCTGATGTTGACATGCGCGGGTACCCATGCTAAAATGGCGTCTATACCCTCGTTGTGTATTTGTGTACATATACATTCTATTTTGTGTATGAGATCAGGTCTACTGTCAGATATAGAATTTTGGATGGATGTGAGTCCACTAAGGGAGTCACTGAGTATCACCGCACGGATTGGTTTGTGCTCGATGATCCATTCGAGAGCCTTAATTATAGCAATCAGTTCGCTAGTGTATACAGACATATTGTCTGGAAGTTTGAAACCATTTTGTATGTTGAGCTCAGGTATAACAAAAGCTGATCCTGTGTTATTACTTGTGTTTTTCGATCCGTCTGTATAGATTTTTAAGTAATTTTTCCAGTTTTGGTTGATATATTCAAGGGTGGTGGCTCTTATAAAGTCTGGGTTGTCCTTCTTTGTGAGGTAGTCGTGAATACTTGTATCCACGTGGGGCGACTCTAATTCCCAGGGTGGTCTAGTGATTTTGTCTGTGTCGCAGATGTGTGCGATGGGTATTTCGTGCTCTTGGAATAGGTTATTTACGGTGTAGCCGAGGGGGGCGGAGTCTTTTTCCCAGTTTTCTTTAAATATTCATATTCACTTTTATCTTCAAAAATTTTGTGGCATGGGTGATTTTCGCCCTTAGCTCTAGTTTTTCCTGCATATTTCAGGGACAGTTCCTCTCGTCTTAAATGTAAGGGTTTCTCATTGGTTTCTATTTGAAGACTACATAAGGCGGTTCCCTTGAAGGCTCCAGTAGCTATTTTTAGAGCAGAATATTGGATGCTGTCTATTCTTTTTAGTTGTGTCTTACATGCTGATTGGTAGGCGATGGACCCATAATCTATTTTTGACCTGATTAAGGTTTGGTATAATTTTATCAGACTATATTTACTCGCTCCCCAGTTTGTCCCAGACACACACCTCATGAGGTTCAGGTCTTTATTGCACCGGAGGACTAGTTGGTCGATGTGGTCTTTCCATGTGAGTTTTCTGTCAAAGATCATACCTAGGTATTTAACACTATTTCTGAATTCAATTTTCTGACCTCCTAGTGTTAGTTTAACGTCAATGTGTTTATTGTTTGAAAATATAATGCCCGTTGTTTTTAGGGAGGAAAATTTGAAGCCCCATTTATCCGCCCAGCCGCTAATTGTATCTAGTGTATTTTGCATTATACCTGTCAATTTTTTTATGGAACGTGCGGTTTTCCAGAGGGCAGAATCGTCAGCAAATAGAGACTGTTCTACTTCCGGATGTTTCGTGTCAATTTCATTGGCTAGGCCATTGATGAGGATGTTAAAAAGGGTGGGGCTTATGACGCTTCCCTGAGGGGTACCGTTGTCTAATTCATGGTCGGTGGATAAGGTGTTTCCTATGCGAACTTTAAAATTTCTATTGTTTAGGAAGTTTTTTATCCAGTGTTGCATTCTTCCCTTAATTCCGAGTTTGCTTAATTGAATAATTATGCCGTCCTGCCATACAAGGTCAAATGCTTTTTCTATGTCTAGGACATGCGATGTGCTACTGTGAGTGAATTTATATAGCGGTCACTGAAAGACACCCAGATACTTTATTTCCCAAGTGCCTCCGCTGGCGAAGTTCTAGTGCAGCAACTAGTTCCACCATCAGTCCATTTTACCCTGGATACCGAATCAGCCCAGCGCCTTGTGAGCAGGCGATTATATATGTAAGCGGTTACTGGCGAGGCGCGAACCCGCGCCAGCTGTAGTACTCCGGGTCAGAGTCAAACACGTTAACCACCCGACAACGACACGCTCATAGTGAATACGAAAGGCGAAAGGTGTTGTGCTCGTGACGATGACATGTCTGTTTACATTTCGTTCAACCGTTTTAATTCCTGTTGCACCAGCACGACTACGGATCAAGTAGTCTAAAGTCTGAATACGGACTAAATTTGCAAATCGAAAACTTTCGGAGTATGTTTTGATCAGAGACAATGAAAAGTTTCTATCAACAAGGATGAATAACGTAGGGCGGTCATGATAAGCCAAATAATTGTATGTAGTACCATTGTCCTTCTGTTTTATCTTCTTGTACATTTGATCGCCAAAAAACAGTATTTTATCCAGGATTGATTGTGTTCAGTAACTTCCAACAACAATGACTGCAAATGTAAGAAAAAAAGAAGGCTTATTTGTCATACACTGTTTTCCTCTCGAGTCTGTGGAAAATACTGAATCCCCTGTATAAAGCTGCCATGAACAATAGTTGCAAGAAATACGATGATATAGACATGATTCAGGTAGAGAACGGCGAGGATTAGTTTCTATATCATTCGCTAGGCATATCAAAGTGGGTAAATAATACTTGCATATGAATAATTGCAGAATCCAGCAACTTGCAAAGAATGAACACAGGGCTTCGTGTTAGCAAATCGCACGCGAGCTAAAAATAGCTCACGTAAAACCTACAAGGAGAGCTGCTGCGTGAGCTAAAAATCACTCTCGCCAAAAGGCTTACGAGAGTGAAACTACATTTGACAGTTCCCTAGTTCGACGACTCTCCACCTTAAATGCAGGGTCCTGATTTGCTACAGAGGTCAGATGTGGCATGTAATTTAGCACAGATTAATCAGAAGAACTACATTCCAATTCCAATAAACATTTTATTCAGCAAGTGTAAAATTAATAATCAACTGACCACGGCTCGATATATGTCTCATAAACACTGTGTTTCGTAACAAATGTCGTCCCAGTGATGTATCGCTGAACATCCTTTTTGATTTGGCCCTTGAATCCCGAGTCCTTCGTGATTTTCTCGCTGTGCTTGGCACACAGAGTACACCAAATGTCGGCTACCTTCGCATCTGCCGTCGGATGGCACCGAATCCGGCCCCCAGTGTTCCATTTATTCATGTATTGAACGTTGAAACAGCAACTGTTGTTTGTTCGGCCATTTTGTGTCAACCTCGTTTTCACAAAGGCTGCACATAATAACGCATAATATGATTGGTCGGACAAGTTACGTTAAGCCAATCAATAAGGTCGTATTAGCGACACAAAATCTGGTGCACTTCCGCCTATTTCATCAGCATGGTATTCTATCCGGTAGAAACACCACCACTGGCAATTTTGCTCCCTGGTGTGTTATTTATCGAGGATTTTTAAGCCATCCCACTGAGAAGTAAAATAAATATTTACGCGCGTGATAAATAGTGTACGCAGAGATAATTTTACGTGCGCACTACGTGCGGGTGCGCGATCGCGCGCGTCAAACACGAAGCCCTGATGAACACCTGGATCTGACCTCTTCTGCATTGCTATAAAACCTGAAATTGATTGTAACATTTGTAATCCAATTATGTAACATGAGGCAGCACATAAAAGGTGCAACAACCCCTCAGCCAGACAGTTTTAGTAAGTGTATATTGGTACACAACGAATGGAAAATGCATATGTAAAAGCCTAAAAATGTGTCTGGCGACTAAAAAAAACAACCATAGGACTCCACATATGACTCCATCCAATCAGAGAAACCAGTTCTGTCATTCATCGTAAGTCTCTTGATGCAATGATGATGTTTATCAAATTTTACATCGAGTATTTGAACGGTATCAGAGATAGAGATCATTAATGATTTTGCATAAATTAAAGATGGCTGCCTATCCTTCCCGTCATTCAGAGGAACTGATGTGATTATTCATTGCAAGTCTCTTGATACATCGATGCTGTATACCAAGTTTCATATAGAACACTTAAATGGTATCAGAGATATACATCATTAAAAATTTTGCATAAATTAAAGATGGCCGCCAAGATTTCCGCCCAATCAGAGAAACCAGTTCTGTCATTCATCATAAGTCTCTTGATGCATCAATGATGTTTACCAAATTTTACATCGAGCACTTTAACGGTATCAGAGATGGAGATCATTAATGATTTTGCATAAATTAAAAATGGCCGGCCATCCTTCCCGCCTCTCAGAAGAACTGATGTGGTTATTCATTGCATGTCTCTTGATACATCGATGCTGTATACCAAGTTTCGTACAGAACACGTCAATGTTATCAGAGAATACATCCAATCTCACGCTCGGCTATTTCCGTATTGGTGGAACGAGCATCTCACATAGAACGCACAAATCCCACCTGTGAGCCGGCTACGAAATAGTGCCTTTGATAATCGAGAGATCCGGGCGCCTTTTTATTGTGAAATTCAGTTAATTTTAACCAAACGAACATAATTCATGCAAATTATACAAAACTATTTCTATGTTCAGTTGAATAATAGCAATCTATCCCCAGGACTCAGCAACTGGGCTAATTTCCGCCAACACGGAAATAGACGAATGCGAGATTGGTTCCGCCGACAATTAATTGTGCGCATCATAAGATCAGATTCTTTATTGTACTGAGCATCGCATTTGGGACAGAGTACAAAACACATAAATAAGTAGAATAAATGAGAAAGCAAACAAACAGGTGCGACGTTTCCGTTTCCGATCCCAGAAATCCACTAGACCAGAGGTCAGTTTTCGCAGCTAAAGTGAGTTCTGGGGATAGATTGAAATACATCATTAAAGCTTCTGCATCAATTAAAAATGGCTGCCACGGCTTTCACCCAGTCAGGGAAACTGGTTTGGCCATTCTGTTAAAGTTTATTGATGTATGGATCATCTATACCAAGTTTCACGCTGAACAGCGAAATGGTTTCCGAGATACACAAGATTCATGGTTTCGTATGAATTAAAGATGGCCGCCAACGTTTCCACCAATGTATATTCTGTTGTAGGCTTGATATAATCGCCTGAGAATTATTTTATAATTTGTGGTAAGTGTATGCAATGAAGGACGCAATAAAGAATCCCGAACAACGTAATCTAAAATCCAATACTAGTTTGCTGTTGTCCTGAGTGCAATATGACGTCATCTCGATGAAGTTTAGAGGACTACCCCGCTTCCAGGTGACACACCGACATCTGGAACTTGCCGGTCGTTTTCCCGCGGGTCCTTGGCATTCTCCCAACGTCAGAGTTTGTAACCTCCAAATCGTCGGTAAACAAGACTGACTTCACCACTATAGAAATGCCTGGCGCGCAGCCGCATTGTGTCTTTCCGCTGAGCCAGTGAGAGAGCGGGTTATATTTTCCGGCTGACTACGTCATCACAGCGGATCACCGCGTAGAGACGGGCAGTCATATTGTAAACAACATTGGATAGGCGAGCATTCCGATTCATGCTGAGAGCTATTGTAAGTATTAATTGATAATGACCCTGGAAAATGAACCAAGCATGTGGTTGATGTGACCAGACAATCAACAAGCGTGCGTCTTTCAGAAAATTATATTATGACCAGGTGTATCGAATGATATCTGTGTTTTATGCCGCCGATCTTGAACTCAGTGAGGCAGGACAACACAACACAAATCAAAGCCAACACAAAAAATAATATTAAAAAAATTACTCAACCAAAATTACTCATCTGAACTTCAGCAAGTTATATATTATTATGTATTTATTTGCAACAATTAAGTAATAAAAACAATCAGTAGAGGAGGTGGACGAGAAATATGCATCGGAACACATCATTGGCATAATTTCCTCATAGTACTAAATATTAAACAATAATATATCCGCAGTTAAATGTATTTCCCTGATTATAACCATAAATAATATAAATATTTTATCTGAAAATAACGGATTTCAGTTTAGCAACTGGGATTTAGGGAAGTCGATTCGAAAAATCCTGAAGACGCCCATGGTTCTCCCAGTTTTTTCTGGACGGCTTTGTGCGTACAAAGGGGTACCAAGACAAAGGAATCATCCACGCGATTACAGTGAACTCTTATTTACTAGTATAACTTAACCCTATCTGGCCTGGGCTTTTTGGGACCTGTCCAGGCCTGGGGGCGAAATGGCCCCCCTAATTATTTTTCTTATCCCTTCAGCTAAGGGGTTGAAACTTACCACACTATACCCTTGGGTCAAGCTCTACCAAAAAATGTAAAAAAATCCAAGATAGCCGCTTTGATGACGTCACAGTGACGTCATTTTCAAAAACGGCATTTTTTGGTCGATTTTTCGGTCGGATATTCCGAATTTTCTATTTATGCAATTTCTCCGCAAAAACTGCATGATAAATTAGTAAATATTAATATGATGTCAAATAAAATAGTTTTTGCCCACTTTTCATCGCGGAAAAGCAGAAATTTTGAAGAAATATGACATTTACATCACTTGGAAATTGGATATACCAAAGATGGAGTCATGGAGTGTGGTTGTGTTTGACTGAGCTCCGTTTTTGAGGTGGTGTAACTTGGTGTAATTTGTTCCACTGGGTGTTCAAGCCAGCTTTCCTGATGTTGAATGTATCATAAAGTATCCAGGATTCGTACAGTGGATATATTGTGCTGAAATTCTTGTGCCATTTGTGTGGGAGAGCCTTTGTTGCCGTCGTGAGTGAAACCGACACGAATCACTGTTAGAGGACAAAATGGCGTCGCCAGGAAATCAGCCCGTGCCCATCGATATTACCATGGAATGCAACTCTTCCAACACATGTGACGACAAAGACTAGGAATTTATTTACTCAACCTGCATGTGTCTCTTCCACGAGATCGCAAACTATTAGGCGAAAAGCAAGTAAACCTCTGTTCAATCCGACTTTGAAAAAAGTAAATTCTTTGCCTGATATTCCATTGCAAGTTTCTCAGCCCACATCTGTTGTGAATCTTGAAACGTTTATTGACAAGCGTATTCAATCAAGACTCGACGCAAGTATTTCCGACGCTATCAAATCAGCTATGGAGCCCCTGCTTAGTGTGATCAAGGTGAGTGAGTCAAAAATTTCCACACTCTCTGAAGACTTGAAGATTGCCGTTCAGAAACTCAATGAAAAGGACGAATTGATTGCAAAATATCACAACAAGATTGAAGATCTTTCAGGGGAAGTTCAATCTCTAAAGCTGCAAGTGCAAAAGACAAATACTGATTGTGTTGCTCTCAAGGAAAAAAACATGTATTTACACGATAAAAACGAACAGTACAGCAGACGCGACTCACTACGTGTGACGGGTTTGAAACTGCTTGAAACTGATACGATCGATGACGCAGTGTGCAGGTTGGCCACTGATCTCCAAGTCAAAATGTCAAAATGTCAAAATTGACTTATTTTTGGTGAATTTGCAAAAATGATGTTTTTCTCATTCAGGAGAAAATGAGATAATATTAATTTGAATGAAAAGCAGAAATCAGGCTAGAAATTATTACACAGAAATATAATAATATTCATCCGTTCGTCTCACATACTCAATTATTTATTCTCATATTCTTGAACAAGACAGAGACAAAATTCTTAGTCAAATGAATCTTTTTGACGAAAAAATATCCGAAAAATTCCGCTACAAATCCTGAGATAGTTAGAATTCTGTAATATGCAAAACATTTCATGAAAATTCACTTTTAGCTAAAAATTGACTATGCGTGGATTCTGGTAAAAGGTTCTATTTTTATTTCCATTTTTTCGCATGGATTGCTTGCACCTACTGACCAAACTATGCGTTTAAGAATGTCATCATCGGCAAAATTGTTTTGTAGAAGTTATTCACAAAATTATTTTTTCCGCCGAACTGTGCTATTTTTAATAAAACGAAATTTCTATAAGTACGATCCTGAGATGAAGTTTTATTATTTAACGCATATTTTCATGTTACTGATTAATTATTGGTAACAAGTTTTCAAAGAAAACACACCGGGAAAGTAGCAAAACTGGTACGTTTGAGGGTTTTTCGAAACAAATTAATTGATGCAAAACCCTGAATGTAAACTCGCCAATGTTTTTTTTCAGAGATGCGAATAGTTATTAGTGTCATATTCCAAGTATCAATTTATCATTAAAAGTGCAACCGATCGTGGTATTATCAAATATTGATATACCGAACTGTGACGGTTGGTCCCAACCTGTACATTGCCAATATACTTAGCTATAGGTAGAATAAGCCTACCTTAAACGTTAATGGGAAGTGAAATACATTTACCTAACAATACTTACTGAGTAACTACATGAAGACGAAGAAGTATCCGGACAATTAAGTTACCTGGACGAGAGTGCGAGATACAGTACTGGTCACGGAATCTTGCTGAAGTGATCTGACTGTTCAGGCAATATTTAGAATATACAATATATAATATTTTCATTCGATATGACATATTACACTGTTATATGTGCGACACCTGCACTTATTTGTTTCAAAGAAGTGCATTTTTGCAAAACTATCTTGACGAAAATAAAGTTTGGAATATCTGTTCTTCATGATGGACATCACAGTTTGTTGGAATGTTGAGTATGAGTTGATACAGTTGGTGCATATGAGAAGTATTTCAAAGAACGATATAAGTGTTCATCCATTACAAATAGTCAGGATGTTGCCAAACTGTCCAGCTGATTATATTTACTTTGGTGAGAGCAATAAAACTAACAATCGGAGAGTGACTGAGATACATCTTTCTGCTGATAATGACTAAGAAATTCTTTGAATTGAAGAACAGTCGTTAATAATGTGGAATCTCCTAGCAAAAAAGCATAACGTTGACAAACTGTTGACCGCTTCTCTCGTATATGCATGTTAGGGATTGTTGCTATCTATCTACCTTATAACATATTTCGATAAATGACGATATTTTATATGGACGATGGCTGGATACTGCTTTGTCGCATCTACAAACGTCTATAATTCAAAGTCCCTCGAGCCAAATCATGCAATTAGCTGCTATAATCGAGCTTAGGGACCGTGCAAAATTTATTGATGGGGTAGGACCGGTGCAAACAGTGGGGGGACCAGGACTTTTTTTCTCGCTATTTTATGTAGGACATTAATTTTTTTTACGTAACTATCCATAGGACCAAGAGTTTTTTTTTCAAAAATAAATAAAGAAAAAATACGAAGCTGCGCATCTGAAAACCCCTCGACTCTGGGTCCTGATTCGATAGGTTTCTGGGTCATGACCATATGGTGTGCCCAGGGATGTCATTCTTGAGATATGTCAGTAATGAGATTTCAAAATGAAGAGTTGAATGGTATAGGAGATATGTATCATTGATGATTTTGCATAAATTAAAGATGGCCACCAAGGCTTCCGCCCAATCAGAAAAGCCGGCTTGGTAATTTATTGAAAGTCTCTTGAGGTATCGATGATGCACAAACTTTTATATTGAACAGTTGAATGGCATCAGAGATATGTACATGTATCATTAATAAAACATGGCCACCAAGGTTTCCATCCAATCAGAAAAAAACGATTTGCTAATTTATTGAAAATCTCTTGATGTATCGATGATTCACCAACTTTCACATTGAACAGTTGAATGGTATCAGAGATATGTACATGTATCATATTAATGAGTGCATAAATTAAAGATGGCCACCAAGGCTTCCACCCAATCAGAAAAGCCGGCTTGGTAATTTATTGAAAGTCTCTTGATGTATCGATCGAATGATGCACCAACTTTCATATTGAGCAGTTGAATGGTATCAGAGACATGTACATGTATCATTAATGGGCTTCTAGGTGATGACCATTTGTGTCATTCAAGCTTGGTGTTATTTGCATAACAACAAAACTTTGCTCAGGCGGGTTTCCTATTGGAGGAGGAGGTGCATACAAAAGAACAGGACAGTTGTGATAGTGAATAAAATACTCTAAATATCAACATTAAATATCAGTCTGTGTGAACTTGTGTAAATCACTCCTAGACATTGACCGCACAATATATTAACTGCGAGTTCGGATTGGGTTATCGCTCTTTGTACACTCACCATTCAGCAGGCGTTCAGCCGACGTTACTGTGGATAGCGTTCTTGAGTTTGAAATGTTTTGTGACTCATTTAATGATCAAGATTTGTTCATCTAGTTTAAATGCTGAGGAGATCTACTCTTCAGGTATGGACTAATTATGGTTTGTCAGATTTGTGTACTTTAAAGGTTCAAAGATTTGGTTTATATGATGCTTTATTGCATTTTGTGCATTGTAGGAGCGCATTAAGGTAACTTATTACTGCGTCTCCCACTTTTACATAATTTGAAATACACAGCATTCATTACAATCTTACATACATATTGAATACAACATGTGACGGTCGGAGAGAACAATATTGAAAAATAATTCAGGTAATTGGTGGAGGGGGGGGGTGCTCGGGATGACCATATGCGCGTCTACGACGAGAAATATGTATGTCGTTAATATGCTAATTTCGGTCGCTTAAGATTTGCTAGGGGTAGTTAATTTTTCTTTGTGTATAATTATATTCTTATTCAAATCGTTTTGTCGTTTTGACAAACTCACCTAAACATATCTGAGCTTCAATGTTTAATTTTGTAATTTTTTCATCGTTTCCAAATAGCAATGCTTGGGTTGATGGCATCAGATCGGTACCATAAATTCTATTAATATTTTCCAGAAGGACAACTCTTTGATTTCTAAATAGGGGGCAGTGAAATAAGTAGTGGTCAACAGTTTCATCAGCATATCCACAGTTGCACTGAGACGTTTGTGAAATAAAGTTGTTGAACATATGTCGTTTTAGGTTGCTACAACCATTTCGCAGACGACAGAGTATAATATTTTCTTTTCGACTGCATACGTAAAACCAAGGTGATGGCTTCGAGATTGGCCATATGTTCTGTAAATGACGTTTAAAAGCAACTAACGAAGGACAGTTTCTAACAGATTCCGGAAGGGTATTCCAGTCACGCACAGAAGAAGGGAAGAAAGATCTACGAAAGACTTCAGTACGACATCTGTACGATGTAAACTGGGTTGGATTGCGTAAGCTATAAGGGTTTCGCACATTAGTAGCAATAGGAAGATTATCCTCGAGAGAAGAAGTAGTCATGCCATTAGATATTCGGTAAAACATAATCAGCCTGTGAATATAACGCCTTCGAAATAATTTTCCAAAGCCTGCCTCAGTATAAAGTGCTTCAAGTCTAACACTTCTTGTCAAACCAGTAATAGTTCTCAGTGCCTCTTTTTGGATATTCTCCAGCCGATCAAGTTCATTTTGTGACAAATTGTCCCAGACCACGTCGGCATATTCTAAGCTAGGTCTGATGAAACTTTTGTACATTATTTCGAGTGTTTTTCTGTCTAAAATGTATTTCAGCCCTTTAAAGATCGATAACTTTTGCTGTGCTTTGATAACAAGATCTTCGACATGGTCGTTCCATTTTCCTTTATTGTTGAACGTAACCCCAAGATGTTTATGATTCGAAGATAGGGTGATGGTTTTATTTTCAAAATCAATAGGAAAAGACGATGGTTCACGACGCAGAGAAGCCAAAACGGCGACGGATTTGTTTTATTGCATCAGATAAATGCAAGTGTCGAATAACTGGACCCTTTATAACCTCTCGAATGTATTTCGGTAAATATGGTAAAGTTTGTAGAGCCCAGATATGATCAAATTGCTCAGAATTGTTTGTTTATCAGATATCAAGCAGATATTGTAAGGATTTGAAATGAATAATAGCTACTGTCTCGGTTAAAGCTTATTATTATGGTTCAAAGCAACAGTTTATGCGGTACAACTACAACTTACTGGGGATCAGATAATCGACTGATGAAACGGAATTCGACTGATGAAAACGGAAACTCGGTCGGTTATTTGTCGATAGCTCGCTTAATACTGGTTCGATTCTGACAATCTAAACTTTCCGGAGTAGCTGAAGAGATTCTCTTTTCAAATATATATAGTTTGATGACAAAAGTTTTTTTAATTTTTGAGATAGTGGGCAACTGAAATTTTCGTGTCGACTTCGCTGAAATTTTTTCTGGACCGACCGACATGCGGTTTTTCTTGTCCGGAAAATTATTCCGTTGACTGACTGAAATACTTTTAGGTTTCCGGAACGCTCTACTTTCTTACGAATAAAATGATATAAAATATATGCATGTACCTTCTACCGTTTTCCTTAAAAGGGTTCGCTGAAGAAAAACGATTGAAAATCACAACATTTTCAGCTGAATCTGCCGTAAAACGGATTAGTGAAGCGAGTTAAAAACTCGGATTTGGAGACGGACTTCAGAAGATTCCGAAAATCCGGAATAAGGATCGCGGGTAAGTTTATTGAAAGATTGGTTATGTCGGTAGGTCATAAGTGTCGAATTAAATTTAAAAAGCATAGTTTGCACAAAAATATCCTAGTTTTCAAATAAATGAATGTTTGTCATGTAATAACTTAATGTAAATGGAAATAGTATTTAATTTTGAATTGATCATTAATTTTATATATATTTTTATAATCGAAATGCAGAATGACCAGGAATATACATATTTTGTTCTCAGTAATTTTTGTTCTTGGTTTTGTTATTAATATAAATTTACTAATTGATAATATAAATATAATTTAATTTATAAAATGAAGTAAAAACAATTTTGACAAGCAAAAATGATTTTGGAACACTGTTCACACACTAATTGATATGCTGCCCTTATATACAGAAAAGTCGAATAACTGCTCACTATTGGAATGGTTAATATAATCTGATTACCTATTCTGCTCACATAATCTTTTAACGATCGTCACTCTCGGCAAGTGTAGTAACGGATTAGCGGTTGGGGATTAATTGCATGGGATTAAAACTTAACTGTTCACCAGTCTGGGCTGTGAGATGTCAAAAAATCAGTAAGTGAACAAACCTCACAATGATAAAATTCATTTTGGTTTAAATTATTTTATTTTACACCAGAGTGATGGGAGCGCAGTAAGTCAAGCTTATAGCGCGTCTCCCACATACAATGAAATACATCAGACAATTTACAGAAAAACAACCCAATAAGAGAAATAAGGAGAGGAGGCCAGTAAGCATTGAAAAATAAACAATTAAAGATACTACATAGATAATAATAATAATTATATATAAAATTATCGTGTTCCATTTGTGTGTTACTTAAGATGATCCTTAAATGTTTAGAGAAACTCAGGATGTCACAATGTTAGAATTTGCAATGGTCGCTTAATTTTGAATGTATTTGTAATGGTCTGTGAAATCGTTTAGTGTTTGTTATATAATTTCCAAGATATGTTTGAATTGATATATTAGATGCTTCATCTTTGTCGAGGTCACCAAATAAGAGTGTTCTGGCTGTTGGTAGATTTAGATTGTAGATGGTCGAAAGATTATTTAAGAGATCAGCTCTTTGGGTTGTAAATAATGGACAATGAAACAAAAAATGTGTAACAGTTTCATCACAGTGGCCGCAATTACATTGTGTGTTTTCTGATAAAAAATTATCAAACAAGTGCCTTTTCAAGTTACTACATCCATTTCTAAGTCGACATAGAAATACGTTTTCTTTACGAGAACCTACATAATTCCATGTTTGAGGCTTAGTCAGCAAAGATAAATTTCGTAGTTCACGTTTAAAAGCAAAAATTGTAGGACAAGTTCTAATGGAATGAGGAAGAATATTCCATTCACGCACTGTAATTGGAAAGAATGATCCTCTAAATAATTCGGTCCTACACATAAATGGCGTAAATTCGTTTTGGGGACGTATGTTGTACGGATTACGTACAAGGGGAGTTGACGGGAGATGACATTGTAAGGATAAAGGCGCAGTACCGTTTACAATGCGATAGAACATTACAAGTCGATGGAACTGACGTCTTTGTGTAAGTGTTTCAAGACCAGCCTCACAATAAAGAGTTTCTGAACTAGCACTTCGTGTTAGTCCAGTGATTGTTCGAATGGCATCTTTCTGAATATTCTCCAACCTGGTAATGTTATTTTGTGATATATTGTCCCATACTATGTCTGCATATTCCAAACTTGGCCGAATGAAGCTCTTATACATGATTTCCAGGGATTTCCTGTCTAAAACATATTTCAACCCCTTTAAGATGGAAAGTTTACTTTGCGCTCTACTGATTATGTCATCAATATGATCGTTCCAATTACCTTTGTTGTTGAATGTTACACCAAGGTGTTTATGATTTTGAGATGGACTTAAGGGAGAGTTTTCGAAAATAATTGGGATCGAGGTGGGAATCTGACGAAGAGAGACAAGGAGGGAAACTGTCTTAGCGGCATTAAATTTGATAAGCCATGTTCGAGCCCACTGCGATATTACTTCTAAATCGTGGTTGATAGACAGAAGTTGATTGTACAAGTTGTCGGAAAGGATGTAGAGGCAGGTATCGTCGGCAAATAGGCGAATATTATTCAAAATATCACCAGGTAAGTCGTTAATATATAGCAAAAACAAGAGAGGTCCGAGGACAGAGCCTTGTGGTACCCCAGCACCGAGACGAAGAATAGTAGAGGTTTTACCTTGCAAAACAACGCGCTGACAGCGGTTTTTTAGATAATCTTCAAACCACATTAAGAGGCTGCCTGTTATGCCAAATTGCTGCAATTTATGCAATAATCCACGATGCCAAACTCTGTCGAATGCTTTTGATATATCAAAAAACAAAAATAAAATTTCTTTACGTTCATCTAATGCTTTTGTTAGTTGAAAGTCGACATCTAGTAACTGAGTAACTGTCGAGTTAGAGGGAAGAAAGCCAGACTGGTTCGGTGTTATATCGTGTCTGATGTAATTATATAGATACTTGAAGACAACTCTCTCCATTACCTTACTTAGACAGCTCAATAATGATATTGGACGATAATTTGATGGCAGGTACGGGTCTCCCTTTTTAAAGATTGGCGTGACATTAGCTACCTTCCAGTCTGTGGGAAATGTCGATGTTCTCAACGAATGGTTGGACCATTATTATTTCTCATTTATATAAATGATATTGTAACGGATATCAAATGTAATATAAGACTCTTTGCTGACGACACATCTTTATATATCACCGTTGAAAACCCAATTGCAGCCGCTGATATCCTAAATTCATCTATGCTAAGAATATCTAAATGGGCCGAAACATGGTTAGTATCATTTAGCGTTGCTAAAACTAAAGCATTACTATTTTCATTGAAAAATAACCCGATACAGGGCCCACCCCTCATTTTGGGAAATATGGCCATCTCCGAAGTCAACTCTCACAAGCATCTTGGCCTTACGTTTCACTCGTCCGCACGCTGGTCTCACCACATTCAGGCACTGGTTGACAAGATTTGTCCGATGACCAATTGTTTACGTAGCTTCAAATATCGTTTATCTCGGCGCTCGCTAGAGAAACTTTACTCTTCCTTCATTCTCCCTCTTTTTGATTATGCAGACGTTGTCTGGAGCAACTGCTCCCAATACCAATCTACACTTCTTGAAGATTTACAACTTGATGCTCTGCGTACTATATCCGGATGTGTTCGTGGAACAAGTCATGCTCTCCTGTACGCAGAAACGGGATTTTTACCGTTATCCGAACGTAGGGATCGGCACAAATTACGCCTCTTTTATAAAATGATAAACGGGATTACTCCCACTTATTTAAGTTCTCTTGTTCCCCCGCTAACCTCAAATATAACTGCTTATCATTTGCGAAACAGTAATAATATTGTGCTTCCCCATGCAAGAACCACATTGTATTTTAACTCTTTTCTTCCCTCTGTTGTTCGCATGTGGAACAGTCTCGATGCAGTTATTCGTGAATCGCCTTCATACTCTTCTTTCTGCCGAAAATTATCCCTTAAAGACAACGTTGTTCCTCCATTTTATTATGTTGGCGATCGTAAATTCCAAATTATTCATTCACGGTTGAGACTTGGCTGTAGCTCGCTTAACGCACATATGTATCAACGACATATCACTGAAAATCCTTCTTGTGCTTGCGGACACGACGAAGAAAACCCGGAGCACTATCTTCTGTTTTGTCCTCTTTATACACCATTTAGAATCCAAATAATTCAATTACCAAATCATGATATCGAAACCCTTTTATTCGGAAATCTATATCTTAGCATTGAAGAAAATACAAATATCTTGATCACTGTCCATAATTTTATTATGCAATCAGAACGATTTCCGGAGTGAAGATGACTCATTACTGTTCGCAAATGATATACACGTATAACCTTTTAAGCGGAATATTTATTCTAAAGGAAGAGCCTATGTGAGCATACTTTTTTTATAAGTTAGTGTATAAAATTAGTAATCGGTAAACTTGTCTATTGTATAGTTATGATGATTCGTAGAAACATATATTTATATTAATTAATACTGAGAGCATGCAAAGAATTGTTTATATCAGATTGTTTAACTGTTGTATTTGTACATAAATGTTTTTCTTTCGTTTTTCCACATATGATTATATATTATTCCATCTTTTCGCCATGTTAATGCAACGTTCTTCTTTTCTTTTTTTTTTTGTTTATTCAATTCACGATTTGTATTTTCAACTTGTTTGTCTGGGAGAGGCGTTAGTATAGGCTTGCCTGTTCGCCGATCCCAGTTTCCCTTTGAGGAAATAAATATATTGTTTAAACCAAAGGTAACTCTGCTGCAGAGTCATCTATATTGGTTATGCTTGAGAAATAGGAGTTCAGAATGTCAGCTTTCTCATAATCGTCATAAGCAAACGAGTTGTCGGTTTTCCTGAGAGGGGGGAAGTTATTAAGGTTTGAATTATTATTGTTAAGGAGAGATTTGCTTAGTTTCCACCAGTCTTTTGAGCCATAAATACCAGATCGAATTTTATGTGCAGTTTTTTCTTTGAATTCATCCCTTGTCGAATTTACGAGCTGGTTAACATAATTTCTCTGCCTCTTAAATTGTGCTACATCACTGATTAGTTTCGTTATTCTGGATTTTTAAAATAATTTATCTCTTACTCTCATCTCGTGTTTAATCTTTTTGGTCATCCAGGGTTTATTATTAGGGTTAATTCTCACGTGTTTATGGGGTATAGATGCTTCAGCAGCTTCAGTAATGTTAGTAGTGATTCGCTGACACCATATATTAACGTCATTTTCGTCCGTCAGATCATTCCAGTTGGAATTTGACAAATGGTCTCTAAACCTGTTCCAGTCAGCGTTTTCATAGTTCCAGATTAAACGTATGTATGTATCGCGTTTGGGAATCCGTAATTTCAAATAAACAAATGTCGGGGCATGGTCTCTACAAAAAGGGACAAGGACTCCACTGTTGCACACGAGGTGAAGTTTGTTACATATAATTGGGTCAAGCAGGGAGTTGGTGACTGGGTGAGTTGCTTCGGTTACTAATTGGTTAAACCCAAAAGAATGAATAATATCGCGCAAGTGATGCTTTGCTACATTAAAAAGATCGTCATTAAGGTCACCAAGTATCAGCAAATTTATTCCTGGGTTTAAATCTCTAACAGTTTCAATGTTGTCTGATAGGGTGTTCCATTTCTCGACTAAAGTATTGGATGGGCGATATATTACGCACATTAAGGTTTTCGGACTATCGTGCACTTCTAACCAAATCATTTCTAGCTCATTACTCTCCAAGTCTGGTCTTCTAGAGACAGCCACACTTTCCTTAACATATATGCATACACCTCCCCACGCTTGTTGACGGTCTCTCCGAAAAGGCTTTTGATAACCAGAGAGCACGAGTTTAGTAGTGGATACGAGGCTAGTTAGGTGACTCTCTGTAATAGCAATGATGTCATAGTTTCCAAGGTTAGCTTCAACAAGATGGAGTTTCTGGACAAGGCCATTCACATTGCACTGAACAATAGATAGTTGGTGATCATTATTAGGTCCTGGATTTGGATGAATGTCTCCAGATAATATTAATAATATGGAAATTATCAAGAAGGTGAGTACATTAGTTCTTAGAAGGTTCCACAAAAATGAATTTGCTAAATACCAAAATGCTCTTAGGCATCTCAGTAATTTCGTAGAGTTGAATACTTTTATATGAAAAGAATAATTCTTTATGAAACAGCGACCAAACAAGCCAATCGCCGCACGATAACCAGCAAGGTCGTTACCCATCATCGCGAACTAACCGTTGAAATTGAGGTGCGGCGCGACACGGGTGGTTAAGTGTAGTTGACATCCTGAGTTCTCGTACATATATATATAAAACACGCAAAAATGGAAATAAGGAAACAGCTATCGGTAGATATTCGGAACAATATATCAATAAAACACATACATAATAAAGCAGCATGTTGTGAAGGCCTCGCAGGCTAACTTAGGCTGTTGGCCCTGGTCATTATATAGATGTATCATTGGCGGAAAATCAGGTGCCTTTACAAGATTATCATAAATCAATTTTATCCATAGAAACTTATTCATATTATACAGTATGCGGTATTTCTATTTCCAATTTAAATAAGGGTAAATCTGCATTTAGTTACAATAAATCTTGAATTTTGTCGCCAATTTGAGGCTATCGAATAAGATCAAAACAATCAATAACTACCTGTTTATCTTTGCTATGAGATACAATAACATATCCGAGTTAAGTACACCATATAACTTATTCACAAATTTTTAACTGGAATGTGAAATATGCAATGAAACTCTCAGGTAGATTAGAACACCAGTCGATAGTATAGAGTTTTAATGGCACATGAACAGTTTAAAAGTAAAAACAGCTTGGTCGTCATCAGTAAGGTTGGAGGGGCATAAACACAACAGATGACATTGTTCGGAATCTTGTTGAAACATGGAAAAGCTGTCTGGCAAGCAGTATTACGTACAGTGCGTCTGATTGAAATAGACATACATGACCTATTTAGGAGCAAAGGAGAAATACTAATAAGCCAGCACGCAGTGTCAGCGACATACGATTCACGTCAGCTAAATATGGAAGCAGTCGTCTACATAAGTGATCATGTTCTACAATTAAATTGCGATGATGTAATGTGTAAGTGTAGACAGGCAGATATGTACAAAATCTCCGACATATGCAATCAGAAAAGCTAAGATTGGCAATACTGAATAGTTAGTTCGCTTAGCTCACAAGTTGGCTCGGCTTCAAAACTAACACGAGTCTAAGGGATTTCGCCAAGCGATCGAAGTCTTGATCTGTTTTTAATTTGGAGATTTTGTCGTCCAAGTGTCGAACTATAATAGTTCCGTCACGCGTCCAAGTATCGGCAATCTTCTTTCACGTTTTAATTGACGGGCCTTGGCTGCCACGCCAGCGCGCTGTGGGGTCAGATGTTCATTTATGTAGATTTTTGGAGCCTCGGGGGCCATGTGATCTTTTAGAAGCTTTTTGTTTCTGATGAAAGAACTTCGGGCTCTGTATGATGAAAACTTGCATACAATAGTGCGCGGGCTGTCTTCCCCCGGTATCCTATGGGTTCTATCAATATCTTGCAATGTGATAGGGCTATCTATCTTTTTGGCAATATCAAGCACAATCTCCTCAATATTTTCCGGTGATGTCCCCTCCGGAACCCCACTGATTCTCACACTATTGCGCTTTGAGTATTGGCTATGTTCATGTAGTTCGTTACGAAGGCCATCTATGATTCCATCTTTTTCTGTAATATTTAGTTGGAGCTCCTCAATTTTATTCTCTAATTTCAAGAAACGATCGTTGAACTTGCTCTCCACAGATTTTATTACAGTATCTGCCAAGTTATCACACATGACTTGAATGACTGAGGGGTCTTTTAGGGCACTAATCAGATGGGAGGTCAGATCTGTTGCAGAGGTCATTTTGTCAAAGTTGAAGAACTCACCCCCCTGTTCGTCAATTTCAGAGCCCGATAAGTCCAAAGAACCCAATTGTCGTTGTTTCTTCACTGTTTGGTCGATAGACGAATTACTAGAGGTGCTTGATTGGCGTCTCCGTTTCTCACTGGTACTTACTTCCATTCAAGCTCAGGACAGTTTGTACATGCGCAATTACATATGCAGGATGGTGGCAAAATCAGAGATCCAATGTGTGCTCACCAAAATCCAAGTAAATCATCCACATCGAGGATCAGAAATCCATGAAATTTCCCCACAGATCTTCTTTTAGATATGATGAATAAAATAGACCGATTATTTCATAGGAAATGCTACGAATTCAGCACATAACGTAAGTTTTTAGACCAGGACCATTGAGCGAAATCAAAACCAGCCTCTCCTCTCCGCTGACATGCCGCTAAAATTCATTTTAGTTCATATAAATTAAAATAATTACTGAGAACAAAATATGTATATTCCTGGTCATTTTTCAGGTACAAGAAGGTACATGCATCAAAATATACGTATTTAAAATTAATGATCAATTAAAAAATATATTTATACCATAGAAAAATACTATTTCCATTTACATTAAGTTATTACATGACAAACATTCATTTATTTGAAAACTAGGATATTTTTTGTGCAAACTATGCTTGGTAGAAGGTACATGCATATATTTTATATCATTTTATTCGTAAGAAAGTAGAGCGTTCCGGAAACCTAAAAGTATTTCAGTCAGTCCACGGAATAATTTTCCGGACAAGAAAAACCGCATGTCGGTCGGTCCAGGAAAAATTTCAGCGAAGTCAACACGAAAATTTCAGTTGCCCACTATCTCAAAAATTAAAAAAACTGTTGTCATCAAACTATATATTTTTGAAAAGAGAATCTCTTCGGCTACTCCGGAAAGTTTAGATTGTCAGAATCGAACCAGTATCAAGCGAGCTATCAACAAATAACCAATCGAGTTTCCGTTTTCATCAGTCGAATTCCGTTTCATCAGTCGAATACGCCGACCCTTTTTATTTAGCTACAAGCTGATGCGCGCATTCTGTTTAGAATCAGCGGTGACGTCACAGGATTGTCATCTATTCGGTAGTCGGTCTACTTTAAATTTCATTTATTTCATATTAATTCTCTCAGTTAACACTCTGAAACATGTTTTGGGAGAAAAGTGAGGTCTGCCTCAATCTAGACTTCACAAACCTTGTTGTTGTTGTTGTTCTTATTATTCTTTGTCTTTAAATCCACCGATGGGTATTAGTTCCTGGTTCTGTTTAACAAAAATCATGAGGCACTATATCCACAAATGCTGTTTTTTCCTTAACTGGAGACATTAGGCGGTTGGCGGTGTTTGATCCCTCAATACGTACTCTAATAATACCTTGATCGAAATTCAGAGTCGAACAATCTGCAGAAATTTGATAGTACTCGCCGCAACAAATGTAAATATCGCGCGCTAAACAGTTACCAAAGCGAAAATTAAACCCTATCACTGGAGTGGACGCGGATGCCAAATATATTAATTGTACTGGAGCTCATCTTTCATCATCCATTCAGAAAAGGTTTACAGCGAAAAAAGATGCGAATTTTCATGGCAATAACTTTGTCGAACGGCAGACCCATTATGTGTAACGGTTAGAACCATAGTGAATACGAAAGGCGACAGCTGTTGTGCTCGTGACGATGACATGTCCGTTTACATTTCGTTAAATCATTTTAATTCCTGTTACACCAGCACGCGACTACGGAGCAAGTAGTCTAAAGTCTAAATACGGACTAAATTTGCAAATCAAAATTCCTGCTGTCACTTATCCATTCAGATCGGTGATCGAGAGACACAGAGCGCATTGAAGATAAAAACACTTCCAGCTTCCAGCTGTCATAACAGCGTCCAAGTTACTCGGCTACAGTTCAGTTGAGTTCGTAATTTTCCCCTTTGAGAGAGGCACCTCCATAGGAGTACATATTAATATACAATCAATTGGAACCACTCAACATGTATAGCTCAACTATCGTGCTATGAAGTGAACATTTATACAATTCCACAATTGGACGAACTACTACCCTGAAAGTGCTGTGATAGTCTAACCATGTGAGCTTCCTAGCGGTGTATGCGATGTACTACTGTGAGTGAATTTATATAGCGGTCACTGAAAGACACCCAGATACTTTATTCCCCAAGTGCCTCCGCTGGCGAAGGTATAGCGTAGCAACTAGTTCCACCATCAGTCCATTTTACCCTGGACACCGAATCAGCCCAGCGCCTTGTGAATAGGCGAGTAGGCCTATATATGTGAGCGGTTACTGGCGAGGCGTGAACCCGCGCCAGCTGTAGTACTCCGGATCCGAGTCAAACACGCTAACCACTCGACCACGACACGCTCATAGTGAATACGAAAGGCGAAAGCTGTTGTGCTCGTGACGGTGACATGTCTGTTTACATTTCGTTAAACCGTTTTAATTCCTGTTACCCCAGCACGACTACGGATCAAGTAGTCTAAAGTCTGAATACGGACCAAATTTGCAAATCGAAAACTTTCTGAGTATGTTTTGATCAGAGACAATGAAAAGCTTCTATCAACAAGGATGAATAACATAAGGCGGTCATGATAAGCAAAATAATTGTATGTAATACCATTGTCCTGCTGGTGTATCTTCTTGTACAATTGATCGCCAAAAAACAGTATTTTACATTATATTATGACTGCCCGTCTCCGCGTGGAGACGGGCAGTCATATTGCAAACAACATTGGATAGGCGAGCATTCCGATTCATGCTGAGAGCTATTGTAAGTGTTAATTGATAATGACCCTGGAAAATGAACCAAGCATGTGGTTGATGTGACCAGACAATCAACAAGCGTGCGTCTTTCAGAAAATTATATTATGACCAGGTGTACCGAATGATATCAGTGTTTTATGCCGCCGATCTTGAACTCAGTGAGGCAGGACAACACAACACAAATCAAAGTCAGCACAAAAAATAATATTAAAAAAATTACTCAGCCAAAATTACTCATCTGAACTTCAGCGAGTTATATATTATTATGTATTTATTTGCAACAATTAAGTAATAAAAACAATCAGTAGAGGAGGTGGACGAGAAATATGCATCGGAACACATCATTGGCATAATTTCCTCATAGTACTAAATATTAAACAATAATATATCTGCAGTTAAATGTATTTCCCTGATTATAACCATAAATAATATAAATATTTTATCTGAAAATAACGGATTTCAGTTTAGCAACTGGGATTTAGGGAAGTCGATTCGAAAAATCCTGAAGACGCCCATGGTTCTCCCAGTTTTTTTCTGGACGGCTTTGTGCGTACAAAGGGGTACCAAGACAAAGGAATCATCCACGCGATTACAGTGAACTCTTATTTACTAGTATAACTTAACCATATCTGGCCTGGGCTGTTTGGGACCTGTCCAGGCCTGGGGGGGGGGGGCCGAAATGCCCCCCCCCCCTAATTATTTTTCTTATCCCTTCAGCTAAGGGGTTGAAACTTACCACACTATACCCTTGGGTCAAGCTCTACCAGAAAATGTAAAAAAATCCAAGATAGCCGCTTTGATGACGTCACAGTGACGTCATTTTCAAAAACGGTATTTTTTGGTCGATTTTTCGGTCGGATATTCCGAATTTTCTATTTATGCAATTTCTCCGCAAAAACTGCATGATAAATTAGTAAATATTAATATGATGTCAAATAAAATAGCTTTTGCCCACTTTTCATAGCGGAAAAGCAGAAATATGACAAAAACATCACTTGGAAATTGGATATACCAAAGATGGAGTCATGGAGTGTGGTTGTGTTTGACTGAGCTCCGTTTTTGAGGTGGTGTAACTTGGTGTAATTTGTTCCACTGGGTGTTCAAGCCAGCTTTCCTGATGTTGAATGTATCATAAAGTATCCAGGATTCGTACAGTGGATATATTGTGCTGAAATTCTTGTGCCATTTGTGTGGGAGAGCCTTTGTTGCCGTCGTGAGTGAAACCGACACGAATCACTGTTAGAGGACAAAATGGCGTCGCCAGGAAATCAGCCCGTGCCCATCGATATTACCATGGAATGCAACTCTTCCAACACATGTGACGACTCAGATGCAACTAGGAATTTATTTACTCAACCTGCATGTGTCTCTTCCACGAGATCGCAAACTATTAGGCGAAAAGCAAGTAAACCTGTTCAATCCGACTTTGAAAAAAGTAAATTCTTTGCCTGATATTCCATTGCAAGTTTCTCAGCCCACATCTGTTGTGAATCTTGAAACGTTTATTGACAAGCGTATTCAATCAAGACTCGACGCAAGTATTTCCGACGCTATCAAATCAGCTATGGAGCCCCTGCTTAGTGTGATCAAGGTGAGTGAGTCAAAAATTTCCACACTCTCTGAAGACTTGAAGATAGCCGTTCAGAAACTCAATGAAAAGGACGAATTGATTGCAAAATATCACAACAAGATTGAAGATCTTTCAGGGGAAGTTCAATCTCTAAAGCTGCAAGTGCAAAAGACAAATACTGATTGTGTTGCTCTCAAGGAAGAAAACATGTATTTACACGATAAAAACGAACAGTACAGCAGACGCGACTCACTACGTGTGACGGGTTTGAAACTGCTTGAAACTGATACGATCGATGACGCAGTGCGCAGGTTGGCCACTGATCTCCAAGTCAATGTCACTAAAGCGGACATTTCCAGGTCGCACTTCTCCAGCAAGGACAAAAATCAAATTCTTGTGAAATTTTCGACATATCGAAAGCGCAGTGAGTTCATTTCTGCAAGGAAAACTATCAAGAACAGTCCAACTCTTCATGGCGTTTATATAAACGAAGATCTCACGCAGTTCCGGTACCGCCTGTTCAAGTCACTACTCGATCTAAAAAAACAAGACAAAATTCACAGCACTTGGACTTATGATGGAAACATTTTCTTTCGGATCAATGAAAACAGCGAAAAGAAACAAATACAGCGTGAAAGCGATCTGAAAGTCCTCCGGGACGAATTAGCCTTCAAGTGAAAACTAATTTCTATATCTGTTCTATATCCGTAGACTGATACATAATTGACAGTCTGAACCATTATACTTAACTGGCCACACATTTTTGCGACAATTTCGACTAAAAACATCTTAATCCAATGTCATCCAATGTCACAAAGAATCTTCTTATAGTTTTTGTGTAGTCATACTGTGTACATATATCAATCAGATGTTTTACATTATTTTTATGTGTAAATTTTATCATCTCTATCTATTGAAAATGCACATATTATTACACATATTGAACGATTTTCAATACATTTATTTTACGGTTATGTGCTTGATATTATAGATATACAAGGCGTAGAATACAATGATTATGTTTTTGTTCAGTTGGCTAACCCATACGAAAGTCACTTTTTCAATATGTGTCCATTACGTGTGTGTGTTTTTGTGTGTGTGTGTTTTTTCTCTCTCTCAGTGTACATACCCCAAAATCATTCCAGGTTTAGTCAAATGACTTTTTCGTTCAGTCTGTATTCCATTGTTATGACAATAACGATTCCCTTGGCACCAATCCTTTGTTTCAGTCCCATTGTCCAACCTGGCCAACTTTGAGCGTGAGCGTCTATCAAACTGCCTTGTTAGCGAAAGCCCTCCCTGCCTATCTAAATGCAAACGTCAATCACTGAAACAACCTTGTTCATTCTGCAGAATGTCAGTTACTGAAGCAACCTTGTTCATTATGCAGATTGAAATCTACACCGCTATTGTCACTTTTCCATTTGCTACCTTTTACTAGACATTTAGTATTATCAGGCCTGCAAGCTTTGTGGCCCTCCAGTGACATAAATTGAATGAACTCTGTGCAATCTAGTCCCATGAATTCAATCCAATACAATCAGCTATGTTATATTTCAGTTACTCCATTACAGTTAAAGTAACATCGACCGCACCCGAAATTTAATGTATCTCAAATACGTATATATACACCAACCACCACCTGCCACCCTAATCTACAGCCACTATGGCTGAACTGAGTTTACTCGTGTTTTTCTTGTATATAGTTCTGTTTATTTTGCTGTGTCCACTTTCTGTTATGCATACATATATTCCGGATTTGGTCGTCCACAGGTTGCTGGTGGTCTCATGGTGGCCCTGTTATGTCTTGATGATTGATCCTGGGTAATGATTTAGAGAGCTACCGTGCGGCCATCGGTTCGTTCGGATGCGTTTCAATACGACAAGAAAATGGTTCATTCTGCCGTTTAAGTGAAATTCTAAACACGTTTCTTAAATACTTAAGCCGAAATTTACAGTCACTTCTTTACCTTCCAAACTTGCTTCAACCTTCACTTCTTACTATACTACATTGCACATTACTAATTCATATATTGCTACTTTTATCCGGCGATGTTGAAAAAAATCCGGGTCCTAATAACACCGCACACAATCAAATTTCCTTTGTCCATGTTAATGTCTGTGGCCTAAAAGATAAACTAGATTTGGTTTATGCAAACTTACATAACTTTTATATTATCGCTGTGACCGAAAGCCATCTGACCTCTGCTGTACCTTCAGATTCTCTTATGCTTTCTGGGTTTCAAGAACCATTTCGCCGAGACCGTGATCAGGCTTGGGGTGGTGTATGTGTATATATTTCACAGAGACTTGCTGCTACCCGTCACCTTGAGCTGAAAAGCAAAGATTTAGAAATGATTTGGATAGAGATCCACGACAAACCCAATACCCTTATTTGTACACTCTACCGTCCCCCTAAAACAGATGTTAGTAAATGGCAACTTTTATCCGATAACATTGATAATGCGACAGAAGTACACAGGAATAAAAATGTAATACTTTCAGGAGATCTAAATGAAGATCTGCTCAACCCTCTAAATCGACATCTGAGACAAATTATAAATAACTTTGGCATGTCTCAATTAATCAAAGAACCTACTAGGCCCGCATCCAATACCCTACTTGACCCAATTATCTGCAGTCATAAAGGTTCTGTCATCGATTCTGGGATTTTATCAAATTTTTGCAGTGATCTCTGCCCTGTGTATGCAGGTTAATCTTCAATCAAGTTGTCCTAAGACGCCAAGTTACAAGCGACTTGTCTGGCAATATGACAAAGCCAATTGGGAAATATTCCGCGAAAGATTAAGCAATTACAATTGGAACGGTATCACAAATATTGATGACGTTAATGAAATGTGTTCCAAACTATCTGATATATTACTTTCTACCGCACAAGAAACAATACCAAACCGTATAGTAGCAATAAAACCAAATGACAACCCCTGGATTACCTCTCAAGTTAAATCTGAAATGAAGCTTCGTGATAAGTTATTCAAAAGATCAAGAAGAACTAAAAGAGAGAATGATATCAATGAATATAAGAAGCAGAGAAATTACGTTACTTCTATAATTAGGTCTACACAAACTGAACACGAACAGAAGGTTTCAGAGAAAATAAAGTCAGGAAATATCAGCACAAAATTTTGGTGTAAATCATTCTTGAAACATTCAAATTCTAATCTCTCAGAAATCCCGCCGCTATTGAATAAAGATAAGACATATGAATATACTACAATGGGTAAAGCAAGTTTACTGAAGGAATACTTTGCGGGAATTTGCAATTTAGATGACAGTAATGTTGACCCACCGTCTTTTGACCCATCATCACTTACCTCGCCTGTGCTGTCAGAAATTGAAGTTCTTGAGAGTGACGTTTTAAATGTAGGCCTACTGAACGTTCTTGATACGTCTAAAGCCCTGGGTCCAAATGGAATAAGTCCAAAAATTTTATATGAAGCACGTAATGTAATTTCGCCAATCCTGACTCGGTTTTTTAACCGATCGTTGTGCGTAAGTATCTTTCCTACTGCCTGGAAATGTGCAAACGTGACACCAATTTTTAAAAAAGATGATCCAAGTAAAGTAGAAAATTACAGACCCATTTCGCTGTTAAGCTGTCTCAGCAAGGTGTTCGAGCGTATTGTCTTCAAATATGTATTCAGTTTCTTGCATGATGCCATCTCTCCGTCTCAGTATGGTTTTTTACCAAATAGATCTACTGTCACCCAGTTACTAGACATTTACTTTGACCTGGCGAAGGCATTAGACGAAGGAAAGGAAGTTGTATTTATATTTTTTGATATCTCTAAGGCCTTTGATCGGGTCTGGCACAAAGGTCTACTAGTCAAATTGCAACGTTTGGGTATAAGTGGTAAACTGCTGGAATGGTTCGCGAATTATCTAAAAGATCGTCAGCAGCGCGTTGTTTTGAACGGCGTTGAGTCTAAGTTTATCCGGATAGGCGCGGGGGTCCCTCAGGGTTCTGTCCTCGGTCCTCTTTTATTTCTACTTTATATAAATGATCTACCTGATGGAATTATCAACAACATCAAACTATTTGCCGACGACACGTGCTTATACATACTTTCTGATAACTTGCTGCAGAACACGATATCTATCTCCGTAGATAATGATCTATTCCAAATTGAACAATGGGCACTAACGTGGCTTGTAAATTTTAATGCGGGCAAAACAAAATCACTCATTGCATCTAAGCGCAGACAGCCAGCACAAATGACCTTCAAATTTACTAATTCTACAATTGAAACATATAATTCTCACAAACATCTTGGTCTTATTCTAAACAGTCAAGGAACTTGGCACGACCATATAAACAGTCTTATTTCGACAGCACAAAAGAAATTGTCTATGTTTCGAGGGCTTAAGTATCGTCTTGATCGAAAATGCCTGGAGATAATGTACAAAAGCTTCATAAGACCATCCCTTGAATACGCCGACGTTGTATGGGGCAACATGAGTGATTTTCAAGCTAACGCCATCGAAAACATACAAAAAGAATCTTTGCGAACTATTACAGGCCTGACTAAAAGTACAGCGCCCGTCCTTTTATATGAAGAATCTGGTTTTATAGAATTAAGTAAACGACGTTTTATCCACCGACTAGTCATGTTTCATAGGATTTTAAATAATAGTTCAAATACCAGACTAAATCTGCGATTTCCCCAGTCCACGACTTCTAGAAACCCATACCCAATTCGAACTGCCGCAAACTTGACACCATTCCGTTGCAGGACTGAATCTTTTCGAAAGTCCTTTTTCCCGCAAACAGTCCGAGATTGGAATTCACTGCCAGATGACATAAAAACAACTCAAGATAGTGACAAATTCAAACTGAAACTGCTTAAGATGTACAGTAAAATTAGTCCCCCCAGTTGGTACTATGTAGGAGAACGAACGTATAATATCATTCTAAGCAGACTTCGGAACGGCTGTAGTTCTCTGACCTGTTTCTAAATTACATTACAGATTCATCCAGATGCACATGTGGTCACAGCGACGAAACCGCTGCGCACTACCTACTAGAATGTCCAGTTTATGCTAATCTACGCCGTACAATGCTAGATGATATAAACAAAAAGGCTACCATGACGATCCATCTGTAACACTAATGCTATACGGTGACCATTCAATTAGCAATGCAATAAATGACTTGATTGCCGTGAATGTATGAGAGTATATAACGTCAACAAAACGGTTTTGATGTCAATATTTTCATCCTTTTGACTACCTCTTTGTTATGTTTGTCCTACAAAGCGCATCCAAGCGTGCCCTACTAGCATCTTCTGGACGACCAATCCTCTCCTACATGTCGATATCACTGTTAATAATGCAATCATTTTATATTATTATGTAATCATTCGGTACACATCATTCCTGACATGTAAATCTATATATTGTTCTATACAGATATCTTCCACATCTCCTCTTGTACATATTTATCCAAAACATTGTCAAATGTATTATATGAACAATTTGGAGTCACGGTATAAGCCCCGAGCTTAAAGTGTTTCCCGTGTGACAAATAAATTACGTTTAAACCAAAAACATCACTTTTCTGGTACCCCACGTGGCCGCCATCTTGAATTTAGCCATGATCCTCTGCTCAGGGGGTTAGGCAAATGGGCTCAAAATGACCCCAATAAGATAAACTATAAAGTCCCGGAGTTTCAGCACTCCATTTTTTGCCGTTCCGGAGATAGCGCAGAAAGTTTGGTAGGGGGGCCATAATGCCCCCCCAGGCCTGGTAGGGTTAACCAAAAACCAGAAAGAGACTTGTGCATAGCGATTCTTATTTACTTCTATTTATATCTCCCACTAATATCTCATTGTTATTTATTTATTCATTTATTCATTTATTTATTTACTTAGCGCTGGAAAAGATATTAAAAAAAAAACAAAGAAATGTACCGCGAAATTCAAATTAAACATTGAGTTGATGGGCCGCGAAATCCGAATGGGAAGCGGCCCTTAAACTACAATTTCAATCAAAAAACTACCCCCGTGCATGCGCACCACTAACTAACAATGTCAGCATTGGCCAAAATTTCTCTTTTGGAATAAAATTTAGGCAATGTGGGCACCGGAGATACCATGTTCCGTGTGGGCCGGTGGCCACATTAGTCTCAAAAATCGGAGGCCAAGACCAATCAACATCCCTGCGACAATATTGGCCAAAAATCTCTCTTTCGCAATAAAATAGGCAATGTGGGCACCGCAGATACCATGTTCCGTGTGGGCCGGTTGCCATATTAGTCTCAAAAATCGGAGGCCAAGACCAATCAACATCCCTACGACAATATTGGCCAAAAATCTATCTTTCGCAATAAAATAGGCAATGTGGGCACTGGAAATACCATGTTCCGTGTGGGCCGGTAGCCACATTCGTCTCTAAAACCTAAAGGCCGCTACCAATTCAACAACCAAGGACATAAATCATTAGCGCACGTCCAAGAAACAACCACGCACACAGATAATGTCACTCACAAAAATGAATACTACACACTGTTTCATCTTATACTTCAGAAATGGAGATGAACACGATGAAAGTCATCATCGTCGGTCCATAAGAACGTTCAGAACCAGAATACTCCACCCTATACCACGCCAGACACGCTACCCCATAGATGTCACCGAACTTAAATTATTAAGACGGATGACGATCACAAGAATACCAACATCGCCGCACAACAAGAAACCTCCAGAACCAGAAAATCACATCCTAAACCACACCGACACGCTACCCCATATATGACACCGAACTGACGGCTTAACACAGAATATGATCCTTTGACTTTCACGCAA